>LOND01000056.1:197822-221937 GCA_014220965.1 Paragonimus kellicotti
GTGGCAAACGACTAGCTGGCATCCTTAGTACATGACCTAACCATCTAAGTCTGTGCAAATGTGCGACTGAACAAAAGAACTCGTTTGACAATCAGTGCCAAACACCCGCTTCCTAACCTCCTCGTTGCTTACTCGCTGGTGCCACCCGATACGAGCGATTGAACGCAGACATCGGTGGTCAAATACCTGGAGACGGTTCACGTCCTCTACCCTGAGTGGCCAGGTTTCGCTGCCGTAAAGTAATACAGCCCTCACTGTTGTTTGATATACGCGACCCTTAAGCTTCAGGGAAATACCTCTCTGTCGCCATAGGTGTCTTAGATTAGCGAACACCGCCCTAGCCTTGGAAATACGCGCTTCTATTTCATTCCTACACCTCCGACGCCACCGCTGATGCAGCTTCCCAGGTATACAAACCGGTCAACAATCTCCATGACTTCATTATCTAACATTAAATCTACGTGATCACAACAATCTTGCAGAAGCACTTTGCATTTTGAGGCTGCAAAGCGCATTCCGAAGTACTTAGCAGAACGCGAAATAGCGTCCAGTGTTGTTTGTGCCGCTTGAAAGTTGTCAGCATAATCAAGATCAGTCAGTCTTTCACCAGGTAGGAGGTCCACGCCGGCATCATTTGAGTGCCGCAGACAGTCCTCCATTATTTCGTCTATGACGAAATTGAACAAAAATGGCGTACGCCGCTCCTGGTGCTGAAACTGTCAGACAGTTCACCGTAAACCCTAACCTGAGCTGAAGTATGGGAATAAAGCGCCGACAGTATGTTCACATACTTAGTCGGTACACCCTGCGTTTAAGCGACTCTAAAAGTGTAGATCGGTCCACCGAATCAAACGCACCTTTATAGTCGAGGAATACGGCGATTGTTGGCCGGCGGTACACATGACGCTGCTCCAGAATTTGACGAAGGTAAAATGTGATCTATACAACCCCGCCCAGGGCGAAACCCTGCCTGTTCTTCCCTAATGTTTACCTTCCCGAACTGCAGTGAGTCGACGAAGTATAATGGATGCCAGAACCCTTGAAATGACTGGGGTCAAACTAATCCCTCTATGGTTTTCGCAAGAGCCCCGGGCTCCTTTCTTAAATATGGGAACTATTATCGAGTGACCCCAGCACGGAGGGATGGTCTCCGTCGTCCAATAAAACCAATGGGTCAACAGGCCGCTCTCGCACGAACGTTAGACTCGTTAAATGTCGATGTCTGCTGCATTTCGGAGACTAGAATCCAGGACAGTAGTCAACGTATGGAACTAACAGCACCCGCACTTGTCTACCCGATACTGGTTATACACTTCGGGTGACTCCACAGCCGCCGTTACAGGTCAGGCTGGAGTAGGTATAGTCCTCAGCACGACGGCCGCAGCCGCATTAGTAGATTGGATTCCTCTTAGTCGGCGCGCTGAACCACCTCCTCGTGGTGCCGACTGGGCGGTCTCGGTGCAAACCTTGACTGGCTAAGAGTTCAGCAACTCCAGATAGGGCCAACCACTCTACCTGGTTTTAACGTATTGGTTACATTCGATCAAGACAATGAAATCTACTGCCAGCACCTCCGTGCAGGCATCTACCAGTACACAGGATAGGCGAGCGGAGTACACCTGTTCAGAATGTGGCCAGATTTGCAAATCGAACGCTGGTTGTCGGCGCACACTCGTATGCATCGACGCAGGAATGGTCCAGAGCAGGAAGTGGACACCAGCCTGTCACAATCTTTGACTGCGCCAACTGTGACCGCAGCTTTCCCACCAAAATTGGTCTCAGTCAACACAGAAGGCATGCACATCCCGTCGAACGCAACCGTGACAAACTCATGTCCATGAAAACCGCCGGATCCAATTGGTCTCAGCAAGAATCGGCTTCTCTTATCAGATGTGCCGATGCACTGGCTCCGTCGTGCCCTACTCGACGCGAACTTCATCATCGGCTCCTGTCACATTTTCCAGGTCGTACTTTGGAGAGCATTCGGACGCGTCTGTATGCGCTGAATTGGCAGAGGAATACTGTCCCCGCTGCCGATCCAACCGTCGTCTCGCAGACTAACACGACATCGGATATTGGGTCCCAAGCTGCTGATCACTCCGAGTGGTTTACCTGTTTGATCCAAACAGTGATTACCCAACTGGAGTCCAATAGCGAGGCTTTCCTACACAGCGATGAATTACTAGCTATTGCCCGCGGTCTTCAGGCAGGCATCTTCACAATGGTACAAGCTAAATCGCTGCTGAACGTGCACGCCTCACTAGCTTTTCCGTACACCTGGCGACTGGTCACTCGACGACGTGGTCGTGTTAACGTGGGAACCCACGCTACCAAGAAGCAGATACGGAGAGCTAACTATGCAGCGATTCAAACGCTGTACCACCAGCGTAAGAAAGATGCTGCATTTGCAGTTTTTCTGGAAACTGGAGAACTGCCTACAAGATGAACCGCGGCCTCCCGGATAATTCCAACGAATACTGGTCCGAGATATCATCGACTCATCCGGTAAAAAGTTGCTTCCAGTAAGAAAAATATACTATTACGTGTGGAGTCAAAACGGAGAGTTGTGTAGATATTCCGTCTGAATGGATATCTTCGAAAATGAAGGGTCTGATTGACTCTGGGGAATAACCAATTTTTTTCTCTATAAAATACTGGCGTTGGAAAATAATTTGTTTTTCGCCCTTGACTTTCAGGATCTCTGGTAATATTCACTGTACATGAGTCTTGCTGTCGGTTCGATGTCATGATTTGTAGACCCCACTTTCTAGAGTTTATTCAGCTTTATTGTAATCGATAATCTGGTGAATGTTCAGACCTTTCTTTCTGGAAAAGTAGACCGGTAAATATTCCATATCGCTTGTCCGATAAAACATTCCACTAAGTACAGTTTAATTCGGATTGAACGCCACTCACAGCCCATCATAGCTGTCTTACTTCCATTAACATTACCAGAGCTCGTCAGTAGTGCTTATTCTTACCACAAAGAAGATCAGAACTCTGACCACGCTTTCATGAGGCAGCCATGTTGATCCCGGCGATAATGACCTCACACTATGCACGACCGAGATGTCATACACAACAGGTCAATCGCATTAGCGATAACGCAAAAATAAACACGGTAGCCCCAGAAGAGCGTGGTCGGTAGTTTTGATCAAGGTCACGGCAAGGATATGTAATACTAACAAAAGTGATTCTTTTCGAACGGAGCTAGATGGGATGTCCATAGGAATGAGGCAGCTACGATCAATTGTGCTATTCGGTTCATTAAAATCAAACTCCTCTGCTGCTTACCAGTAACATAGATCAATCACTGACTCCAACCTTTGTACAAAATATGTGACCATTAAACGTGACCTGATCTGTTGTCAAAATCTGCTGTTCGTCAGAAAACAAAAGCCAAATGTATTAAAAACTACCATAATAAACTTAATATTTCTGTTTTTTCTACTCTAGCGTGAAATGTTGCAATCCGTTGACCACCTATCTCGCTTCTATGATTTTTAATGAGGATAATGTACCACCTTCCATCACCAAACGTATATTTTCAGGGTCGGCAGTTTACTTTCGAACTGTTGTCTAAATCCCTCAGTCTAGATTGTGCAATGTAATCCTGAGGGTTTGGACACCTGACTGATTCCTTTTTCTCTGTCACCCTCATTTCGATAAGAAAGTCAGAAGAGAACAAAAGAGTTAAAGCTGGAATCTTCTAACGTCATTATTACGTTTTAGAATTATGTTACTTATGAGTAGTGTAGCAACATTCATAATTTGGGTACAACGACACTCATGACCGAACTTAAGTGGGTTCGACAAAAACCAGAAGTCCCTACGTGACTTATGTTCTACCAGCTGAGTGACACAATTTCTGAGCTCTCGACATACCTTCGTAACTCAGCAGACAGAGCATATGCCGCATACAAACGTTGTTCGTGAAGTCTATAAAGCCAGTTTAATGATTCTTCTCGTAGTGACCATACAGAAATCGTTTGATTGAACAGTGAAGTCTCGAAACGAATGGTGTTGTTTAACCGTTATTCATAAGCAAAAGCGAATAAAGTGATAATTGGCGAAATTCATACATATTCAAGAGTTAAACAAAAAATCGATAGGCAAGTGACGGATAAATGAATGTCATAGATTTTGTATAATCCACGCCAAATTATACACCTACCGATTTACATTATGGTGGGTTTTATTTTTATTCCTCTAGCCAAATTATTTGCACAACATTCAGCCGGCATCCACAAACGTCATAGGAACATCGACTTAACTTAATTAGAAAAAAAGGGTAACAGTAAAGCAGAAAAAATATACTCAAAAGCATGTTCCTCAGACATGTCTGAAATGTTTGACATCATATTATGAAACTGGACATCACGTGGAAGAGAGATTCGCTTAGCACTGCAGTGATTATTCCACCTAATTTTTTGTGTATTGCTGTGTTACCGTTAGGGTACGTAATCAATAGATGTGACCATATTTGCAGCGTGTACTGTGGACGATTCTACGTGTGCAAGTTTTGTGTGATATATCATGTCTAACTGATCATGCTTCATCCAGTATCAGTTGTACTTATGAGCATACTAGGCGTTGTACAATTGTTGCTGCCCTTCATGACTAGCCTCAGTATAATAGTGTAGCTCGGTGGCAACCTTTAACGTGAACATTGTTAGGGTGACAAAATTTTCGTATTCTTTTCAAGCCGTAATCTTTAGACTGATATATTTCTCATAGGACCAAACAACTGATGGACTGCCCCTATTTCTCCTTAATCCATTTTGCGCTATCTGTTAATCAGTGTTAATCGATGTGCGATCTTTTCACTCCTGTTCAAGTTGCATGGGTTTTCCCACAGTTTTTTACTTTTGTTTGACGTGTATGAAATTTCTAACATATTTCTCTTTCTGGATTTGTATTACCCTTATGACCCGCAGCAATTATATGTTACATCAATTTCATGTTTCTTATCAATGAGTACGCTTCAGTTGCATCTTGCTGCTTCCGCTTTGGTCACCTGACTGACTGTCTCAGACATGACTAGATTGATTTTGCCTTGCTGCTTACCCCCACTATATAATGTGCATGTTAATTTCACAAAAGTAACCGATGAGATACGACCGAAATGTCTTTGAGCAAGACATTTTACATACAATCGCTATAACTAAGCATGAACTCATCTGACTGAAATCGCCAAAAAATGAATGTCCCACAATTTTGGGTCACTCGTATTTCGATATCCTTGCTTGAACTCAAAGACACGCACAACAACCCTTTCCGTACAAATTTCAGCACAACACATATTCCCGCTATCAAGTAATCTTTCAGCTTGTAGTTCGCTGAACATATTCCATGTTCGACGAATAATCGTCTTCATTTGAACCCCGAATAGTGGTAAATTCGAGTGTTGCGAAATACAGATTTGGATAACAGTGCCTAGGTTTACTCAACTGAGTTACAGTTGGGCCTCAGAGATGATGAGGACAGTTTGGTTGTTCATTAGCCTCTGGTTGAATGTACGCCATAACTGTCGTGTTGAAACACCACACGTTCATAACTATATTGACTCACAAATAGTGACAGCTAAATAAACTGGATATGATGCATCTGTTCAGGTATGACTGAACAGTACTTATAGAAACACTTATCAAAATTCTCGTACAAAGCTCCTCTGTGCAGCAAACCGCTATCACCACACGACCATCCATTGCAAATATCGGACACTTAACACAAAGATTTCAGTAACAGTTTCATTTCCACCTAAATTTATTCCTGTTAAGTTTATTTCCGACGGAGATCATCTTATGCCACCGATCTGCCCAGGTGACCAAAGCCTCAGCTCAAAGTATTGGATATTCTCTGTGGTACAGCTTTAACGATAGTAGTTCTGGAAACATGGAAAAGGATCAATGGCAACGAACGCTTCATCATCTTGTGCACTGTAGTCTTGTAAAACTCTAGAACTAAAGCGTGTACTCTACTGCCTTTCACAAATATTTCAGATTGCTCCCTTTTGTCTGAAGATTATGACAACCTCCCCCCCCCAGCTTAGGTTTTGTTCTTATACTGACTTTCGCGAGCTGCATTATAATCATCCCTCGTAACTTTTGAACTCTTCCGGCGTCGTCCGATTTTTCCACTATCAAGACGCATCAACCGTTCGTCTCGGTCAAAATCTGTCAGTTACACTCTTACAAACATTGACAAATGACGAAAAATAAATGTGGTTCGTCACGTTTCGGGACGAATCGACTTATGAATGGAAATCATGGGATAATAGTCATTCCATCGGCTGGTGGTGACGACAAAATTAGCGTGAACACAATGTACCACTTAAACTGTTCGAAACAGGAAAAGACACCAGCACATCACGTGACTGTACAAATGTGAGACAGCCATTTCCCACCTTTCCTATTATTTGGTATTCTACTAAAACATTGAGTGTTTCACTTTTACTCTCATTTGAAGTTGTCACTTTACACCCTTTTGGGAACAAAATGTATCCAGCAATGTAAAGTTGTCTAAATTTTACCCGAAAAATGTTGGTCTTACACTTATCAGGATTAGGGCCGTAATACTAATCGCTGTATGACCGTGTTTGACGACAAACCGAAGTAAAACAGCACAATGCTTTTATGTTGTAATACGGGATGTGGTCACGAGTCGAGTTTCCCAAACACAGATAGCATGAACAATCGAGGTAATGAAGGTCTAAAACTGCTGCCGTGTAATTGGTAGTCAGCGCCATTGCCACCGAGTAATTTTGAGTCCACTTAGTAAGTAGCCATTCACAATATCTAGAGATCAAAATCTGATGAACCTGACTCTTCTTCCAAGGTACACTGTCCTTCCAAGGTGATTACAAATGAGTCATACATTATAAAATATTCGGATAAAACTCACCGGTATCTCCTTCTGGAATCAACTTTCTGAGGGAGCAAACCGTTAGACTCCTCCTGTGACGTCTGATGAGATTTACTCATTTTCCCGGTCAACCGGACATGCTTCAAGGTGGATTCACGAGTTCTAGCCTGGGATATTGTTGTTCGGCTATTGCCGGGAGGTCCGGGTTCTATATTCAAGTTTAAAAATGCCGGGAATTCTGTACTCTGACTGAAATCGAGCACATTATTTGAGGGAGTGATATTTATTGACCTCAAGTTGGACTCGGGGGCAGACAGACCGGGGAAGGCAGGTATGTTGGAGTTGAGCGAAATTTTTTGAGAATCAAAAACAGTATTAGTTCGGTGGGGTGTTGAAGAGGCTTGTAATCCGGAAGAGGACACACAGCTGTCCTGGGATGGCTCCGGAGACAACGACCGAACCATGTGAAGAGGGTTCGATAGATTTTTGACTTCGGGAATGCACGGCAAAGGAGCCTTATGTTCTCCGAGGCTTAGATTCGTAGTGCACTCTCCATGCGCACTTTCCATGTGAGCGTCTTGACCACGAGGTGAAGAGGCTGAATATCCACAAACAGGGCATATACACATAGTGACATCCGCGTCCTCGTGACTTGACCCGTCTAGCGACGGATGGGCTGTGCTATCCGGATCTGAAACAAGAAACGTTTAAAATGTAGGCTCTTTCTGATACCGTCCAAGAAATACTAAAAAATGAATGTCAATATTCGTTGGGCAAGGTAGCACTTGCATAATTCTTGTTGGCAATCCATTTGTCACCAGAATGCTGGATACACAAGATACTTCGACTACCGTGTGCCCAAACGCGACGGCGCAGCAATTTCCGTGAGAAAATCGATATCCTATGACCTGTGTGTTTGTGTGCTGATGCATACGTGCGTGCGCGCGATGTGGGACCACATTACAAGAGGGCTTCACGAAAAATCGTGCGTACGCATGCACAACAGGCAGGCGCTCGCCCCTCGGCTGATTTCTACTCACGGTCTGCCTGGACAAGTCGGATCTTTGCCGCAAGTGACCGTTTTTTCCACTATGTCTGCGCCGGCTTTGTATGCATTGGACAATTTGAGACAAGCAAACGGGTCGAAATATGCCCCAGTTCGGATACATGCACGTGACATACGCACGCACACAAACACGCAGAAATGGAGATGACACAAGAAGATGGCTAAGCCTACAATGAGTCCACACACACGTGCATGAATGTACGCACGCACGCACGCACGCAAAATAATGGAAAAACCCGCAAGCAAAAGACTCAGCAAAACAGTCGAATACAGACAGGCACCTCCATGCACATCCGTGTTGCACTTAAAACAGACCAGTGTCGAATCAAACACGCTGTTTGGATGCGGAAAAAAAGCACGCAACTTCGATCTGTTGGTCGCCAGGATACGAGTTACAAACTAGTTTGGAGAACCAGTACATACGGTGCTCACAAACGTCAAATGTGTGAGCACCTGTGTGTGGATGTGATTAAAGTTGGTTGCGAAATCTTGACTGCCTGAGGTTGTTGAGCTTCGAAATTTGAATTGTACACAGTCAGTAAGATTGGGACTTCTCCGTGATCGAGATAAGCAATGGGCGCTGACATTGTTCACACATTTTCTCACGGGTGGCCACAGCAACCACAGGTCCTCCTATGAATGAGCCACATCAGAAATCGACTGGTCATGTGTGATCCACCCAGTGTTCCAGGGTCAGTCGTGTGCAGACATGACCACGTCGAAGCGAACGAGTGACCGTTTCGATGGCAAGCTGCAGGCGTACATCACATTGAGAAGAAAACTGAGGGGACAATTTAATGGTTATGTTGGTGACCAAATAAGGACGGTTTTCACTAGCCTCAACAAGTCGGTGAGCCGTGCTCAACGGCGGTACCGTAGGAGTTAAGAGTTCGATGGAAGCTGGTTTAGGATAGGCTCTAGTGAAGGGGTCACCGGCAATCTATGGCGGTAGTTAGAACAAAACCAACCTTAAACAGTACCTTTTATATACGCCCCTTTTGAAGACGGTGCATAGTGCTCGAAATGGCAGATATATCTTTTGTGCAGACAGTGAATGTTTTCGAGATTCGGAGACAGACTGTTAATTTTCTCACTTAGAAACTATACGTCACTTCTAACTGTTTCCTGAACACGACGTAAACCGGGAACTTCGATGTCAGATCATTCAGATCACTCTTGGTCATAGATCCGCATAGTTTAGCATGAGACACTTGACACTTCTCGTGGATTCAAGTGACAATTTTTTTTCAACCCCACAGAGGACAGTCGTGGAACAGTGCAAGTTACGAGAAGAAAACAAACGGTACCTGCAAGAGAAGTGAGTAACTCCATATCCAATTGATTGTCGTGTTCTCATAAGCAAAACAAGTCCACCCATAAATCGAAAATTTCATGCACATTGCGAAAGAACAGTGGACTTTTTTTAAATGGACATAACGTCGGAACATCGTGGTCAAGCCTATTTGAGTGCGTTGGTTACACAATGACCCAGATTTCGAACGGACGTGAATGACGCGGCGGTCTAACGATTGGCCATGGGCCAGTTGCCGTACCTCCAATGTTTAACCACACACACTGCACACTCTAAATGTGATTTCCCCGGGATGACACAAATCAACGCTTTCTCCTCGTTGATAAACCAGCAGGTTAGTGGTGGGCGGAATTTGGTCGCAACGCGGCAGAACAGAGAGGTAGATGCCTGTTCATGCTATTGTTTACAGAACGGAAGAATGCATACTGAGGGTAGCCTTGGAAGCGGAACATTGGGCTCTAGTTAGGCATCCAACTGTTACTCTCCGAGCTCATCACAAACTGGCGTGGCCTGTTCCACATACGTTCGCGGAAAGACGTTGGAATCCAGGTTCACAACCTGCAAGCTCTCTTTATATAACAGCGACTAACGCAAGCGGTAACAGTTGAATACATCGAGTATCAGTAAACGTTTCAGCAGAATCCTGTGATGAATACCCGTGTTTCATTGGCAAAACTAATCTGAAAGAGATTATCAGAAAATGGACGAATTGCCAATAATAGTATGTTGCGCAAAATAGAGTTTAAGCTTATTTGCTACATATGAGTGAATAAATTGATTGTCGCCGTTGATCAGTCGCAGAAAGTAAATAACGTACCGTTACTAGAGATACAGCATATTACAATGGTTTCTTCAACAAGCATGCAAACTGCCTTCTGCTTTCTAAACAGAGCTAGCTGCATACAGAATGAATGAATTCTGTATAGCACTGTTTCCAGTGTTACGCGATACTCACTTATGGTTGCTGTCTTCCCAAGTAAACTTTCATTTAACCCAATCCAATGAGAAGATATTTTGTGATCAATGTTATCGTTCGAATGATCCTTCACGATCGACTTAATCGTGAATAAAAGCGCCATTCAGATAAGCTCATAAAGCAAGGATGTAGGGTGATGCTGCTCCGTCCTGTTGACAGTGATACCATACAACATTTCCTTTAAATTTTCTAAAAGTTTTGGCAACTACTTAGCCAAAGTCTGGTATTTTAACGTCATTATATCAAGAATACGGTGGGCTGGTAGCTCAGCCTTGTAAGTTCAAGGTTTTTAACAGTTGTAGATACAGAAGTAAATGTTTATATACAAGAATAGAACAAGAGTCGTACGATATTATGCGGGGAATTGATACGTCGTAATTCCACAAACGAATACGATGGAATCAGTCATTTCACCTCCCAGACTTCTGGCAAGCAAAGTGAACATCTGCTGCTAAAAATACACTGTAATAAACCATCTATTTGGAAAACATTCACACCTGCTAGTGCCATTTTATCGATCCGCAATAAAAGTTCGATGGGACCACCCTAGTTATCCATCTGTTCCCAATACCTAAGCTTTAATTCTGTTTTTGACAGACATATATGATCGCATATTGTCCTTCTGCGGTAACAAACGCTAACAAACAAATTCAATTTGCAGCTTTACCTACGAAGGGAACGTGTTAACTTGTGCCATCCTAGTGACCTCAGATGTATGTAATGCGCAGTGCAAGGTTTTGACTATTGCAATTAGAACAACGAGACCATGGCCAATCGACGGAACTGCGGTATCATTGAAGTCTGGGTCATTGTCTTCTCTCCACTCATGTTTGTGATGGGAAACGTGATATCTTTCCCTCCCTCGTCCAGACTTTTCAACGACAGATTGTCTTCGGATCGTGCTGTGGAAACATAACTTAAATCACCAGCTGTGCTTCCAAGTTCTTTATTCATACAGGTAATGAAAAGTTATCGCAAGCCGTTTTTAGACTTTATTGGGTCCATTAATGTAATACGGTTGATCTTCTTCGTTTGTTTTGTCAACAAGGTAGTCGCAAACGTTTGTTTTTTGAAGTTCAAATGTGGTATTTTAATTTGAGCTGTCAAATCAAACTCGTGAGATGAAGCTAGTGGTTTATAAACTGAAAGATCCAGTAACTCGCCATAGTGATCTTGGGATAAGCGAGAATCCACAGTAGTAAATATCTCTACTTCGGTGCACCTTCGTCCTATAGTGCCAACTTAATTGTCCCTTCTATCCGAATGGTCCTCATCCATTTAGGTTACCTCCTTGAACAAGGGAGTGCGGGAGTTCTTTGTCAGATGATTAGGTCCTTGTTACCCAAACTACGAACCTTAAATCACGATACCACAAGATGAACCTTCATTAATCAACCAGCCAGGAGCCATATACGATTGCTTCGTCCACGGTATCGCTTGATCTAATCCAACATAATCTTTTTATGGAACAAATGTAAAAGTGGATTGCATCCTGGCAGTCCCTACTTCAGGCTTCTGCTGTTCATCTGACATTTCTGTCTATTCTTAAGGCCCTCCATATTCACGTTTGGATCGCCCCGATTTACACATACTGATGGCTTTTCAGCAACCCTACCGCTGACGTGTATGTATTGAAAATCAACTCAACTTCGAGCACGTTAATACTGCGAGTTGCGATAACTACCGTGTTGATTCGGGAAATGATTACTGAGTAATCAGGACTGAATGTAGTCGTGACAGTGTGGAAACCTTTCAATAGGCCAACTGAAACTAATTGTCTAGAGTGACCGTTCCTTCCACGGCTGCACGCCTTTCAACTTCTCCATTAAAGAGCGTGCTTTCCGTTCCTATTCGTGGGCTAGGAGACGTCACGGCAAGCCGACTGGTCCTTTTCAACGACCGTTGGTGTTGATATCTAAATGAAAACCTGCACCACACTTTTCTCAATTGTCCACGGAACTTACATTTCCTCTGAGGAGAAAAATAACCAAATCACTCGATCACCTGATGTCAGAGAAATGTACTTGTCTACACACGCAAACGACGATTACTATGACCTTGTCCTAGTAATTGCACAAACGTAGACGGGCGCATGAACACAATGGATGTAGTCGAATCTTTGAACATAAGCGTGTGGGACTTTGTGACATTCAAAGAACGTAGCCACCGCAGAACCAGACCCGTTAAATCGTGCACAAGGGATCGGACTAAACAAAGTCTTCCGGTTGGTAGATTCCGCCCGGCGTACAGGTTTCACAGAGAAAGTCGTGCGTGACTATATCGATACCGGAGGAAGTAGTGGAGGGAGAACACATATTGACCAAGAGCACAAGAGGTGTATTGTAGTGCTAGATGAGACAGCACGGGAGTAAAACACATGCTTGCACACGTGTGCACACTTACACATATTCACACATGTACAAAACAGAACAAAAAGCATGGCGGACGAGCGCGCATGGTCACCCAGCAGGAAAATGGTGACGCTCAATGTACCGATCGTAGGTCACATACGTGCACACACCAGTTTGAAAGATCCTGGGCAACAGATCAGAGAAGAGGAAAACGCGACAAGATCTAACCTGTTTTCGATGGTAAGTACGCAGACAACACCTACAGGAACACAAAACAGTCCACCTGCTGCTTTCCTGCGCCAAGCTTTCCGTTGACCTCTCCGTTCAAAATGAACACGACACTGGTCGATGTTGTGCGTCCTTGAAATGTGTGCATGTGCAACTTGACAAACACACCGGAAACTACGGAACGGAATTTCATTAAAAATGGGATTCACTTCACCAAAAGTTTACCTTCAGGCTTTTGGTTGAGGCTGGGATCAAAATATATTATGCCAAGACTAGTCAATAACCCACACAGTATTTGCCGTCATACAGATTGAGACACTGGACTAAAAACGATCAAACGACACACGTTTCCAGACGGCATGGCTTTCACAGACTCGGCGTTATTAGCCGGAAACTTCAAGGTTAGAACCACCTACAGCCTTGAGTTTTGCGTTTGTTTGTGAATGTTTAGTTCATTCCGACGAATAGGTGAGCGGAGTATACTTTGCTTAACGTCCGGCTTCGATGCTTAGTGAAAATAAACTACAATTTATGTATACTGTGCACATGTTACGACGTGGCAAATCTCACCAATCACGTAAGCACCGGACCGTTCTCGTTGTCATTTTCTATCGACTAGAGACCCAAAAGAGCACTAGAGCTCCCAAACAGACCACACAAATGAGTAGGATGATTTGAGATACAAAAGCAGCGAGATTCTAATTAAGATCTGTTCGAACAAAGGTGAACTCAAGTGGCACATGCATCCCGCAACTGAACCATACTACCGTTCAGTATGATTATGATGATTTTCCTACATTACATTACATTTACGTTTCGAACTAACTGAGCTCAAGACATAAGTATAAAAATCTACGTTGACAGCATTTCATTCTCAATGTAATAGTGGCGACAGTTGCAAACACTAGCACAGCAAATCATAAGACTAATTCAACATACTACCAGAGGGGGTTAACGGAGTGTACTTCTTTCATTCCGCTTCGGAACCCGAAGTCACCATCTTGGCATGTTGTTGACAAATGAAACAACAGGAGGTCAATCCGTTGTAGTTGCCGATTTAACAGAGTGTGTATGCTGATCAGCATTCAGCCAGTTAACCGACCAAACAACTAGAAAACTAACTAGTTAACCAGTTTGCATATTGTCTAACGAAGTAGAAGATCAAGTAACACTTGTAGGGTGCATGCCAGATGCACCCAATCAGATTCCTAACTATAAAACCGTACAACGCGATATAAATAGGGAATAGTCAAAACACTGTTAAAGTGATAGGGGACAAAAATGTGAGCATTGTCAAACTCTCCAGATCATAACGTGTCCAGCTCTGTGGTGGCAAGTTTGCAACTTTCCACTGAGAAATGCGAAGGTTCTAGACAAGCTGAAGACCCCTTCCCAATCGACGGGTAACCAGTCTATTATCAGCGTCTGGCCAGCTGTTCGCACCATAAACCAGAGTAAAAGATGCCCTCGGGGAGGGAAGAACGATCTTGAGGTCGCGAGCATTACTTTAAATCGTCGTAGCACTTTTGCACATACACACACACACACAAGGGACTGCAATGGGTCACATAAACATCCCCCATAGACATGTGTCTGTTTGACTTGTCCGGAGAGAAACACATATCGATTGCTTCCACACAAGTAGCTTTGCTCGATGTGGGGCCTGTTTGTGTGTAAGCGTACACAAGTGTGACTCCGGATTGATCGATCCACCAGAAAGCCAACACTTGGAATGGAAGCTGGGCAGCTGTCTGGATGTTCCTCTAGAGTAGAACTGCATGTAGATCTAGGGCAACGCTACTGTTCTGCATCCTGACCACCTAGACTTGCGTACATAAACTTCCGGGTTTTATTTCTAGATTCGGAACAAGAAGATGAATTAACGCCCAGCGGCGATTCAGGATCAGTGTGCAGATTGAAATGCATTTTGCAGAACAACTGCTTTAGAGTAACTGATAAATGCGGA
Source organism: Paragonimus kellicotti (assembly GCA_014220965.1). Lineage (NCBI taxonomy): Eukaryota > Metazoa > Platyhelminthes > Trematoda > Plagiorchiida > Troglotrematidae > Paragonimus > Paragonimus kellicotti. The sequence goes on from LOND01000056.1 coordinate 212,586, forward strand.
GGAAGTGGAGGTCCAATAATCGAAAACCGCGGAACTTAAAGAATGATTTTGTGATTTGTCGAGGCAAGATGTACAATCCATTCGCAGTTCAAACGGTGCGCCATACGAAGAAAAGAGATTGAACGTTATCTTTTACATATATAAATGAAGGAAAATTATAGTCCTATACAGGAGGCAAACAGCTCATTTGTATTGCAATTCCACGTGGTCGAAGTCGGAGGATGAAAGAGAGAGCTGGACAACGAAACTCCCATTGTGTGTAAAAAAAGGGTCAATATGTCTGAAAATTCTCCAAAATAACCACTAAAATTACAAGACTAATTCATTAGCAAGGTATCAATAACACAGTAATGTCAGTTATCGTTAAGGTGGTTGAACAGAGAGTTGTTAGGGCCATGGAGTCAAACAAATAAATGAAAAGCAAAAAAGTATAGACCACTAGAACGATGCTCATTGGAATCCATGAGCAGTGGTCATCTCGATAGCTCGAGTTTTAAATGCAATATGATCAGCCTGATGAGTAACCACCAAAGCAAGAATAACGTACTTTAACCAAACAAAGAAATAGAGACACAAAAACTCACAATCCGCCATATTGCCTGCACGAAAAGTCTGATTTGCAAGACAGTCCTCCGTTCGATTGATTTTTGGATCAACCTAAACAGAGTAAAATGCGGAAAAGTAGTGTATGTGGTTAGGACTTCAGGCTACGAAACACTGTATATAAGTTGATCACGTAAAACGTAAATTGGGCTCAAAACCATTATTTGGAATTCACGTGACCGTTATCTGAGTGACATCCTAAGCCCGAACCACTCACTCATGTGTATAATCCTCATACGACTTGCGGTCAGCATCTAACCAATGATCATTTTCAAAGTATCAGAATTTAATTTGTTTAACAAGGATGAGCTATTAGTCCGAAGCCAATGCCACTGTACAGTGTTGTCGAATTATGTTCGTATTAAATAACAATAATAATCAAATTACGTTGTCCCAACAACATTAAAAAGGAAATCTCAACTCTAAGACCGTCAATGGTAACCTGCTTGACATATGATCGCAAACTGATACATACATCAAGCAATGACCGAGCGACAGAATGAGCGAGTAAACGAAAAATCAAATTCTCTTTATGGAGGACTTTCACCGTGTGCCCGATCATGGTCATTATTATGGTGATCATATTGATTTTATACGAAATACCGAGTGGTTCCACGTGTGCATTATATGTAAGATTAAACGCATCATTTGACTGAATTGTACGGATTGCTTGATAGAATGTTCTGCATATTAAAAACTCTAATGTGACATTTGTACGTTTGTGTGTACGCACGTATGTGTATAACTGTTTGCTCTATTTGTAGGCATCTAACTGCGCGCATGTATTAAAACTAGTGTTGAGCACAAGCTCGCCTTCTGGTCCAGTTTGCTTTCTCCAAGCGCACGTGGTTTTCAATAAGTACATGACAATTTCCAGATGACAGTTTGATGCACGTTGCACCTCGTTAGTCCGGTAGTTGTTCTGAACGAAAACGGGCTGTTCCGAGTAGGCTGATTCGTGAAACAGCGATGTACTGGTTATGTAGATGAGATCATATCGAGTATTGTCAAACGAACAAACAGTAGTGGTTAATGGTACCGTGTTATTAACCGTTATTTGACCTTACAACATAGATTGACGGTAGTCGTAGTACAAGTGAAATGTGAATCACTGATATTTCAAAACACTACTTCGTGTAAACCCATCTCAAATATCAAAGATTGTTTTGCATTAGATTATGGAGATGTTCTACTAAGCATGTTAAAATCAACTAACGTTCGGCAACATTCAAACACAACATTCTTGGTTATCAGTGACCTCAACCATACACATGAGCACCTCGTTCGCTTTTGTGGTTTAACATGGCATATCTTAGTGAACGAAGACGAGTTGGATAATAGCATGTCGCACACTTCATGTCTTTAGGTCTGTACGTAAACATGAGGATGTCTAATAACCTGTACTTTTACTTTGCATCCGAACTTTATGGATACAAATCCTGACGTACTTTGTGACATTCAAAGAACGTAGCCACCGCAGAACCAGACCCGTTAAATCGTGCACAAGGGATCGGACTAAACAAAGTCTTCCGGTTGGTAGATTCCGCCCGGCGTACAGGTTCCACAGAGAAAAAGCTGGGTCGGACTTATATCGATACCGGAGGAAGTAGTGGAGGGAGAACACATATTGACCAAGAGCACAAGAGGTGTATTGTAGTGCTAGATGAGACAGCACGGGAGTAAAACACATGCTTGCACACGTGTGCACACTTACACATATTCACACATGTACAAAACAGAACAAAAAGCATGGCGGACGAGCGCGCATGGTCACCCAGCAGGAAAATGGTGACGCTCAATGTACCGATCGTAGGTCACATACGTGCACACACCAGTTTGAAAGATCCTGGGCAACAGATCAGAGAAGAGGAAAACGCGACAAGATCTAACCTGTTTTCGATGGTAAGTACGCAGACAACACCTACAGGAACACAAAACAGTCCACCTGCTGCTTTCCTGCGCCAAGCTTTCCGTTGACCTCTCCGTTCAAAATGAACACGACACTGGTCGATGTTGTGCGTCCTTGAAATGTGTGCATGTGCAACTTGACAAACACACCGGAAACTACGGAACGGAATTTCATTAAAAATGGGATTCACTTCACCAAAAGTTTACCTTCAGGCTTTTGGTTGAGGCTGGGATCAAAATATATTATGCCAAGACTAGTCAATAACCCACACAGTATTTGCCGTCATACAGATTGAGACACTGGACTAAAAACGATCAAACGACACACGTTTCCAGACGGCATGGCTTTCACAGACTCGGCGTTATTAGCCGGAAACTTCAAGGTTAGAACCACCTACAGCCTTGAGTTTTGCGTTTGTTTGTGAATGTTTAGTTCATTCCGACGAATAGGTGAGCGGAGTATACTTTGCTTAACGTCCGGCTTCGATGCTTAGTGAAAATAAACTACAATTTATGTATACTGTGCACATGTTACGACGTGGCAAATCTCACCAATCACGTAAGCACCGGACCGTTCTCGTTGTCATTTTCTATCGACTAGAGACCCAAAAGAGCACTAGAGCTCCCAAACAGACCACACAAATGAGTAGGATGATTTGAGATACAAAAGCAGCGAGATTCTAATTAAGATCTGTTCGAACAAAGGTGAACTCAAGTGGCACATGCATCCCGCAACTGAACCATACTACCGTTCAGTATGATTATGATGATTTTCCTACATTACATTACATTTACGTTCCGAACTAACTGAGCTCAAGACATAAGTATAAAAATCTACGTTGACAGCATTTCATTCTCAATGTAATAGTGGCGACAGTTGCAAACACTAGCACAGCAAATCATAAGACTAATTCAACATACTACCAGAGGGGGTTAACGGAGTGTACTTCTTTCATTCCGCTTCGGAACCCGAAGTCACCATCTTGGCATGTTGTTGACAAATGAAACAACAGGAGGTCAATCCGTTGTAGTTGCCGATTTAACAGAGTGTGTATGCTGATCAGCATTCAGCCAGTTAACCGACCAAACAACTAGAAAACTAACTAGTTAACCAGTTTGCATATTGTCTAACGAAGTAGAAGATCAAGTAACACTTGTAGGGTGCATGCCAGATGCACCCAATCAGATTCCTAACTATAAAACCGTACAACGCGATATAAATAGGGAATAGTCAAAACACTCTTAAAGTGATAGGGGACAAAAATGTGAGCATTGTCAAACTCTCCAGATCATAACGTGTCCAGCTCTGTGGTGGCAAGTTTGCAACTTTCCACTGAGAAATGCGAAGGTTCTAGACAAGCTGAAGACCCCTTCCCAATCGACGGGTAACCAGTCTATTATCAGCGTCTGGCCAGCTGTTCGCACCATAAACCAGAGTAAAAGATGCCCTCGGGGAGGGAAGAACGATCTTGAGGTCGCGAGCATTACTTTAAATCGTCGTAGCACTTTTGCACATACACACACACACACAAGGGAACTGCAATGGGTCACATAAACATCCCCCATAGACATGTGTCTGTTTGACTTGTCCGGAGAGAAACACATATCGATTGCTTCCACACAAGTAGCTTTGCTCGATGTGGGGCCTGTTTGTGTGTAAGCGTACACAAGTGTGACTCCGGATTGATCGATCCACCAGAAAGCCAACACTTGGAATGGAAGCTGGGCAGCTGTCTGGATGTTCCTCTAGAGTAGAACTGCATGTAGATCTAGGGCAACGCTACTGTTCTGCATCCTGACCACCTAGACTTGCGTACATAAACTTCCGGGTTTTATTTCTAGATTCGGAACAAGAAGATGAATTAACGCCCAGCGGCGATTCAGGATCAGTGTGCAGATTGAAATGCATTTTGCAGAACAACTGCTTTAGAGTAACTGATAAATGCGGAGGAAGTGGAGGTCCAATAATCGAAAACCGCGGAACTTAAAGAATGATTTTGTGATTTGTCGAGGCAAGATGTACAATCCATTCGCAGTTCAAACGGTGCGCCATACGAAGAAAAGAGATTGAACGTTATCTTTTACATATATAAATGAAGGAAAATTATAGTCCTATACAGGAGGCAAACAGCTCATTTGTATTGCAATTCCACGTGGTCGAAGTCGGAGGATGAAAGAGAGAGCTGGACAACGAAACTCCCATTGTGTGTAAAAAAAGGTCAATATGTCTGAAAATTCTCCAAATAACCACTAAAATTACAAACTAATTCATTAGCAAGGTATCAATAACACAGTAATGTCAGTTATCGTTAAGGTGGTTGAACAGAGAGTTGTTAGGGCCATGGAGTCAAACAAATAAATGAAAAGCAAAAAAGTATAGACCACTAGAACGATGCTCATTGGAATCGATGAGCAGTGGTCATCTCGATAGCTCGAGTTTTAAATGCAATATGATCAGCCTGATGAGTAACCACCAAAGCAAGAATAACGTACTTTAACCAAACAAAGAAATAGAGACACAAAAACTCACAATCCGCCATATTGCCTGCACGAAAAGTCTGATTTGCAAGACAGTCCTCCGTTCGATTGATTTTTGGATCAACCTAAACAGAGTAAAATACGGAAAAGTAGTGTATGTGGTTAGGACTTCAGGCTACGAAACACTGTATATAAGTTGATCACGTAAAACGTACATTGGGCTCAAAACCATTATTTGGAATTCACGTGATGAGCTATTAGTCCGAAGCCAATGCCACTGTACAGTGTTGTCGAATTATGTTCGTATTAAATAACAGTAATAATCAAATTACGTTGTCCCAACAACATTAAAAAGGAAATCTCAACTCTAAGACCGTCAATGGTAACCTGCTTGACATATGATCGCAAACTGATACATACATCAAGCAATGACCGAGCGACAGAATGAGCGAGTAAACGAAAAATCAAATTCTCTTTATGGAGGACTTTCACCGTGTGCCCGATCATGGTCATTATTATGGTGATCATATTGATTTTATACGAAATACCGAGTGGTTCCACGTGTGCATTATATGTAAGATTAAACGCATCATTTGACTGAATTGTACGGATTGCTTGATAGAATGTTCTGCATATTAAAAACTCTAATGTGACATTTGTACGTTTGTGTGTACGCACGTATGTGTATAACTGTTTGCTCTATTTGTAGGCATCTAACTGCGCGCATGTATTAAAACTAGTGTTGAGCACAAGCTCGCCTTCTGGTCCAGTTTGCTTTCTCCAAGCGCACGTGGTTTTCAATAAGTACATGACAATTTCCAGATGACAGTTTGATGCACGTTGCACCTCGTTAGTCCGGTAGTTGTTCTGAACGAAAACGGGATGTTCCGAGTAGGCTGATTCGTGAAACAGCGATGTACTGGTTATGTAGATGAGATCATATCGAGTATTGTCAAACGAACAAACAGTAGTGGTTAATGGTACCGTGTTATTAACCGTTATTTGACCTTACAACATAGATTGACGATAGTCGTAGTACAAGTGAAATGTGAATCACTGATATTTCAAAACACTACTTCGTGTAAACCCATCTCAAATATCAAAGATTGTTTTGCATTAGATTATGGAGATGTTCTACTAAGCATGTTAAAATCAACTAACGTTCGGCAACATTCAAACACAACATTCTTGGTATTCAGTGACCCTAACCATACACATGAGCACCTCGTTCGCTTTTGTGGTTTAACATGGCATATCTTAGTGAACGAAGACGAGTTGGATAATAGCATGTCGCACACTTCATGTCTTTAGGTCTGTACGTAAACATGAGGGTGTCTAATAACCTGTACTTTTACTTTGCATCCGAACTTTATGGATACAAATCCTGACGTACTTAATCAGAAGATTTACACCAATTTCGTATCTTTGGTTGTCGTTGCTTCAGTCACATTCCTTGTAAGTGATGGTAACACTGGTTGAGTCACAATAATGTTATGAGACATATCTTCAGTCTAAAAATTTCAGCATCTAACACAATATCCTCTCTTCGAATTCGTTAACCCACATATATTCTTCTAATACCGCGGTAACCCAGATGAACCTCGTGTTGATAAAGAAATTCACATCATATTTGTAGACTGACAGAATTTGGGGCTTGTCACCGTAGTATCAGCAGGTTTCCACATTTAACACAGATAGAATATGTTCGTCTTATTGACATTTTTATTCGTTCGCTTCATTGTTCTAAGTTTTACCGAAATTCTCCATATCCCTCTTTGTAATTTGTTTTCTAACCTTGGCAAAATTGAAGATATAGTTATTGTACAATGATGGCTTTAAGATGAATATGTTGTGGAACGGTAAACAAGAATATCTGCAGCTCCGATAACTCTATTCCGAAGGAATTACCATTCAATGACATACAGGAATGATGCTAGCCAAAACTCTATTGAATTAATATTTCTGATTAGTCAATCGGAACCAATTAGGGCAATACAAAGTAGAAAACAGGTTGAGAATACTGATTGCTAGATTGATGAGCATGACGTTCGAGATCTGATTTCTCAGAAGATGATCATATAGCTATTTTCAAAGATAAATCAGTTGTCAGTGGGAACGATTTGGTGAATTATTACATAGGGATAACTGAGCTATAAAATTAAAGTTAATATTAACGGTTAGACTCAATCAACGCAGACAAAGCTAAGCTAGTCCTCAAGAGGAAATCAATGAACTTCAGAATGACGAAGTGGCAAACGAAGCGATACATTTTGTGAAGTTTCCAGTTGTCTGTGGATGATCAAAACTGCTTTATATTACTTAGATGCCGTTAACTGTGATGAATTAAAATTGTTACTACTGGTGTTGACACCAAGTACATTCTGTCGTCGAGCTCAAGGATCGCACTATTATACTATGATAGGTTCCCTTTTGTTCACTTGGATATCACCGCGTGTTAACAAATCATATTAACTATTTAGTGTACTTTGTGTCTAAGTATGGTAAAGAGGAAATGGCATACCGAAATAAACTGTTTCATTGCAGTATGTGATGTAGATTTTTAAAATTTGACAGCCTTTGTTCCAATTAGGCTATGTTCCCTGGTCAAAATCTCCTGGGTATTTTAATTGAGAAACGTATACAACAATCGCCTTCCAAACACATTAGACCCATTGTTCAGATGAACGGATTAACCAGTTGTCAGGTTAAGCGGTTTCCACTGCATATGAGACGGTTACTACTACAATGCAAGGCACTCTAGTAGGATGGTGGTCGCTTACACTGCCTTATACAGTCCACATAAATGTAGGTTCTCTGCCGACTTGCAGTGCCTCCATTATCTCTGCCACCAGAGACCGCGACTGGTAGTTGGGGGGTTTTATCGGTTAACTTAGAACCTCGTTACACTATCGCCAGAACTCTACGCATCATGTATATTTCTGTCCGGATTGGAATTGATTGTGAAATGTACATGTTGATTGCCAGTCATCTTAACTCACACCTAGTGAGACTGAATCATCACTTTCGAAAGTTAAAACACATTTGTTTGTGCGTACTCCATCTTCAACGTCTTGAGCGGAGACTATATAACCGTACTTTAATCCCAGTCGGTAATCACACAATTAAGATTTCTAAATCGGCCATGCAACTTCGACTGTTTTATACCATCGAAACGATTACCAGCGATGAATAGTCGAGCGTCTACATGTTAGCAGTTGAATATCACTCACCGTTGCACCAACTCTGAATAATGTTCAACTCGAGGCTCAAAACGAAGAGGGCACAACTGAACAAAAAGCATCACAGTGACAGCACAGTTTTCCAGCTGAACCTTACTCATATTTGATTGCAATGTTCGCTTTCAAATAGACTTTCCAGCCAGCCTCTTTCGAAAAGTAACACTGGGCGCGAATTTTACCCCTCTCAGAGCTGGTCAATAGTGCATATCGGTCGTGCCTAATGTAAAGGCAATGGCGCAATGGTCAACATGTCTACCTCATTACAACGTGGTAAGAGTTTTAACCCCGGCAGTGGCAGGGAAATGCACCACTGGGGAGCTTTAACAAGAGCGAAACTCGAATCGGATGCTTTAGTTCGAAACGGGCTGGCTAGAAAGTTCATCTGAATGCGAAGGCTGTGATCAAATGTGAGTGATGTTCAACTTGAAATTAACCAAATCCCTGATTACTCATCAGTAAAATCAGTTTTCATTCGAAACTGTGTGACAACATTTTTAACCACATGTAGATGTCGTGCTTTGGAGCCCCACAGAGAAGCCGCCGTTAATGGCATATGGACCTAAGCGTGGATGTCGTGAATGTCATTAGTCTAGTTTACCAAGAGTAAGCAAAATCCCTCTGATGCACCTGTAAGTCAACCCCAGAGAAAATGTACATTTTAACGATGAAAATACAAACATGAACCAAACAAAGAACTCACTTTTTCCAAATTCTTGTTTGGACTGCAACAAAACAGGGGAGGACAAAAAGAAAACGGCTGAGTTAACAGTCATTTTTGTACTGAACAAGACAAGGAGTATTTGTGAAGGAATACAGAAGCATTTCAAGCATTATCACTTCCACCAATTTTTCCGTTGCAATTCACCTGTGTTGTATGCTTCTCACCAATGTAGAACAAATTTCCCGTCGTGTGTGGTTGTTCAGCTTTATGGTCTAGCCTTTACTGTTTTCTGCTATGGACACGCGTTCCGGTGAGCTTTCAAATCCTGTTTTCTATGGACCAAGGATGTCAGCAATAGCTGGACATAATTTACTTACGAAATTAAAAAAAGAAATACCCCTCATGATGAAATGTCCAATCAGGACCAATCAAAAATCCCCTCATTTTCATCTTCTAACTAATT
>LOND01000056.1:273356-283970 GCA_014220965.1 Paragonimus kellicotti
AGCAAATTTTCCTCGTGTTAGTCCATGTACACAATTCAGATCGGGTCCCGATAAACAGTTCCTAACAACACTTTGATCCGTACAATTAGAGGGTAGCAAAACAACTTCAGTCTTGTGAGTTTGACAAATCTGTTGAACAGAATGTGCATTAGAACTATGTTAGCTAGCCAAGGAAGCTAACAGTATGCGTAAAATTCGACATTATCTTGCGGAATACTGTTGTGTTATATCAGTTTTTGAAAACTGTTCTTCTAGCATTCTAAGCGTTCGTCCTAATGAAGTTGTACATGTTTTTGTTAAAACGTGCTTGCACACAACACAAGATGTCTGGTGAACGACTCTTTTTAAAACTCATTCTTTTAAATGATGTACCATATATCACGCCTAGTTTCATTAGCAGAAATCGTTATATGTTACTTCCGAACGAGTTGTTCGTACCCGAGGCAGACGGTCGTGTATTTTCGAAACGATTTTGTCTTTGATTATTTTCGTACCGCTAATTTGTTTGCTTTATTTATAGTATGTTGCTGAGAAACGTGTCATAACAGTGTGAATATTGTAGTTTTAAAGAATTTCTCTGTTCTGTTCATACGGTATTCATGTGGATATTTTGATTTCAACATTCAAGTGGTAGTTCTAGGAAAAACCGTTACTTTTTGCCACATAAGGAACCAGCCACTTTCCTTGTGTACTTCTACATTTTTACGTTGTTAAAACGTCATACCAGACCTAATCCAAAGAAGCTTCTGTGTAAGACTTGGAACATCACCAGTAAATAAATCAACAATTATTCACAAGCTGTTCTGCAAACAACAGAATTTCTTATAGAGTTTTCTGTAAGTTAACACAATATTTTCAACGTTATTCCTCACTTAAATAAAAATTATTCAAAGTTAATGAAGACATTGAAGGTTTTCATTGTTTATTCGTCATATTAACTATTCTATCTTTGGAAAACAATCATCTACAAAAGCACGCTTACAAGTTAGACTGTAACATGTCATAAAGTTAACCCCAATAGTTTACAAAAGTTTGTTTTATTTTGAAGAAAATTCGGTTGCAAAATATCGAAGTATTTCGTTTACCGTTACTTTCAACTGAACGACATCCGAATGCAGTTTGTTGTCACAACTGAAAAAACAACAACTCAAAGTTATACGGCATTTTCTTCACTTTATTGAAAGACACTTTTTTCATTAAATTTTTTGTATAATTACTCTGAGAAAAGTTAAGTATAGATGAGAAAAACCAAAAGAAATCCTTCACTATTACAAGTACTAGACTTCATATATAAAACCAAATACAACCTTTCATGGTTTAACTACAGCTTTTTGGAACAGCATTGATGTGTGAAAATTGCAAAGAATGTGTTATAGGTGTATGTGCAAAAGTGTGAAACACTTGTTATCAATTCTGGTTCACAACCAAACCAAACTGGTAGCCTGAGATGAACTACATCTTTTCACACTGACGGACCTGGAACAGTCCATATAGTCAACACGAGAGCACCATTAATGTATGCGGTTAGAAAGGTATACTAATGGAACTCCATATTTCATTGTTTTATTTGAAATCCGACCGATTCAACAAACCTGATCGTCAAATTACCTTACTTTGGAAATTAACCAAACATCTTACTCTCCTCCATGTTTTAGACGCGGCATAGGTGGATAAACTGAGGACCATTACAATTGTCTAACTCAGCCAAATCCTGTGGGATAAAGATTTAATTTATGAAAGATACTCTAAGCCTGGTGTACATGGAGACGTACTGAAAGGAACATCTGTATTTTTTAACGTAGGTTTACAATAGTTGCAATAACGTTTCACATCACATGCCAAAGTGCGTTAAAACCTCTCAGTTGAAATAAGTTATTTATCTCTTCCCACCAATCTTGTACACTTGACTTCAAGTATGTGACAGAAGAAGCAAACTTATCACTTCAATGACACTGGAAATTTGGAAACAAATGAAAATCACAGGAGCCGGTCTTGGGAAGAAGCCATATGAGAAAACTGTTGGAACCCACAAATGGAATCGTTTGGTTCCTGAGCCGTATGATCTACAACAGTGTCAGTGAGAACCAGATATTGTAGCTAACTTTTCTTTTTCCCCTTGACACAGTCGCACAGCTGCTGGATTAGGACAGTGCAGTAGACATCTGAGATTTTCACTCTCTGTGGTATGAATCCGTAAGAGGTCGGTTTTATAGTAGCTACATTTATCTAACTTATTATGAACACAGAGTGATTTCCCATGTTCACTTGAAATGGGTTAATCCCTCTTCAGCCTGTAAATCTTGAAAGGTGTTATGTTTCGGCTTGTGAAGTGATCACGACCTATCCGTGGTAAACATTAAGTACCGATGAATACAGTTGAACACTTGAATTATATGTTGGGATATACTGATATGTGCAGGTACAATCTCTAGGTGATATTGTGTGTCACTGCGAGTCAGTTAATTTGCTTCTCGGCAAACAATCGTATAACAATGGGGTATCGAAAATCGCCCAGTTGTCCTGTTATTTCGAATAGCAACTATACTACTCATAAGTAGGGTAAATTTGGAATAAACGTTCAGAATAATATGCAACAAGTTTCAGTTTATCTACGGATTTTTTGATTCAATTTAATGCAGATGAACAAATCATTGAATAATGTGTACATCTGAGAGCTAAATGATTTTCATTAAATCAGTGTTAACTGCACCTATCATGTGAAATTCTGATGTAGCCACAGGAAATGGATGGTAAATGATCAGTAGCAGATTGTTCAACTGTTACGCCATCAAAGTCGGAATACAAGTGATAGCACATTATTGGGATTTTATCACAGTTGAAATAGAATAGCAGTAGAATGGGTCATATAAGGAGCAACAACCTTTGTCATGCATCAGTGTAATTAATAATTTCTAGGTTAGACAACATTTAACATATTTCAATAAATCGGTATTAAGAGAAACCTTGGGTGCATATACAATCCTGATATCTTCATTTGGCTAAAACTTGGCACCAATTTAAGTAAAGGAAATTCTGAGAGTAAAATTAAATATCAGTTTTGAACATAGAGGATAATCATAGTTCAGTCAATTTTAACCGCAGAAATATGGGCAGTTGATCCTAAGTTCTTAGTGTCGGTTGTCGACGTCTGATTAATGCTACAACCCAGTACATTTAAATTCGTGGGTTGGAAATATTAAGACTATAAGCATTGATTAGGCGACGACTGTTGCCTATGCTTACTAGATGTTGTGTCCCAAAGACGCTAACTCTCGCTACCGCTGTGGTTCTTTTAGCACGTGTCTCCCGTTTTGCTATATGCACACTGGCCTTTCCTTCAAGTATATTCTCTCTTCCGCTAAGTTTTCTGTTCTATTGTTTACTAGTAATAAAAAAGCCTTCAGCTAGTCTAAGGATTTCCATCTTGGACAGAAGTCAAGATCCAGCTGCCAACGATCGAAGTTAATGGGGCACTTACTATCTCTGGCCTTGAGGCTGTCGGACAATCTGGACATTTGAGACATTCAGTCCCTTAGAATCATCGGAATAGAACAGTCAGAAGAAAAATTACGATCTGAATTCTCTTCGCACATTCTTGCCGATCGTAAACCTGTGATTAGCATGATAACAGGAAACAAGACAAATAAAGTGGTCAAGAGTGCAGATAAGGCTGGATCGTGCGTGATACTCGTAACTAATGAGTGGTACTCAGGAGAGATGAGACGCCGCATCATCCGCTGCAAGGCTCTTATCGACTAAAGGTCACACTCTCAGAATTACATATTTGTTTACGGCCCAGAAAGATGCTCACAATTCATAGGTTCTCAGGCTTGTTAAAATATCAGCCATCGATGGCCGGCGCTATGTGGACAAAAACAACATACTCTCACTCTTTGCTTGCCTTGGATTAAGTTGTGAGTACGACTCACGGTCCAGCTCGATTTGTGCTAGTTACACGTCTACGAATGACGAAAGTCTGCGAAATGAATCCGTGCAATAATCTGTGTAATTTGTGGATACTTCAACTAACCAATCTGGTAGTCAGTCCGCAGTTTCACTGACTTAGTTACCCAATGAAACGCAACAGATGTCAGCAAACAAACTGTTGAGAACACAGTTAAACGTTCCAACGAAACAGTGAAAGTATGAATAATCCACTTGTCCGATGGAATAACTTATATGTCTGTAAATAACAAGATACCTTCTTATGGCGGCGAAACAACACATTTTTTCTTCTAAATCTGTTGTTTAACTTCACCGGCTTTAAGCTTAACCAACGTATGTACCTGTGACTGTGGCTCCGAATATACTGGCGTCATAGTGAATTTGTTATCGGTGCATCTACTAACACACATCATTACGCTTATGCTGTAGTTGCCACATACCGTTGTGCTCAATTTTTTTTCAACCTTCTACGCTTGTGAAAGTTATCCATGACCCCACCCAAACTGCCCATCTTTCAGGACATCATATTATATTTTACTAACGTAATCAAAACAAAACTAGATTCTTTCGGGCGAATAAACGTAAATTCATCACTTCAAAGCATTTCAGACACCTTTTGAGTTGATATTTTTCAAAAGATATGATTCAGCTAATTATATTTTAGAGAATGATTAAAGAACTATTGCTTTATCAAAACACTGGACAGTGGTTAAACAATGAACAGTTACTCCTCTAGTGATTAATCTAATACCTTAATCAGTGCAGACGAAAGATATATTACGGTATGATAAAACTCCATTTACTCTCAGCAGAGCAAGTGTAAAACATGCAGGTTATATACGACAGACAAATAGGGATAAGCAGAATATGGACACGCAAAAATTCATACAAAGTATTATGTCATCGACACCGTGGTCCGTTACAACCACTTTTGTGCACATAGCGCCGGCCGGTGACGTTCTGATCAACATAGATTCGCTAAAGGCCAGTAGCTTCGGGTTCTGATTGCGTAACAATATTTTGAACGAGCCAACTGGGTCAACTTGACGATCTGTAAGCATAACGTGTCCTACACTCAGTGATGCGGGATTTCAAGCAACAGATTCACCGGTTTGATACGATTGTCTCATGAACTAATTCAACCACTTCGGGATATGTTCTTCTACTCTTTGATATAGTGGTAGATCTGTTCTGCCAATGTAAACGTCACAGCAACTGTAGGTGAACAGGTAGAAAACGTGCGGTTGATTACACTAATTGGTGTGAATGTATGCCTTTCCCTGCCTCGTCTCTATTTATCTGTCATACATAATCCGCACGTTTTACATTTGATGCTGACGAGAGCAAATTAGATTTTGACATATCGCAACATGTCTTTTTCTGCACTGATGAAATTGTTAAAGGGAATCCAGTGTTTCAAATTTAATAACAACCAAAAAATTTCCACGTGGTTTTTCGTTAACACTGAAAACTTACCTATTGGGATGCATAACGCATTTTATCGACAATAATTTACTGATGCTAGGCATGTAAGTGAGTCAGCTAAAAATGGCGGAAAAGTCAGTGACACAAAAAATGGACGCTGTGATAGCTACGAGCCTTCTTGTTGTACTAATAACTCTTCCAGTCTACTTTCAATTTGTATCCACCATTTTCATCCGTAGATCTGTAATGTTTCAGTTTGTGAAAATCGTTTCTGTCCTGTGAAAATCATTTTTAGCATGTGACCGACTGACACTAGAAGATGCTGCCACTAGCCATGATTTTGGTCTTCAGTTCGACTCACACAAACTGGTCGTTTCAGCCACTCTAGCGGCAAGTTAACCGTTAATATCACTGCACAGGACCATGTAAAGTTAGTTAGCAAGAAGCAACCTGACGTGTGTAGGTCCGGACCGTGTGATGCTTTGGGTACGCTTTCCAGTTAATTTGTCTTTGATGCAAATCGAATGAGATTTATGCCTACTCTTGTTGGAAGTGAGTCCGCCGGACATACAAGATGGACTAAAAAGTCACGAGAAGCAGCCAAACCGCAATGGTTCCCGGTTGAAAGTGATAAGATATAATTTAAGGGGAACCACCATGGAATAACAGATGTTGAGAAATGGATAAAAGGCTGGATAAAATAGGAATCCGCCTCAAAAGTTCTGAAGTAAGACGACGGAACCTTTAGTGACGAAATGGTTCAAAGTGACAAGAAACCTACTGCTATTAGAAAACGTTCCTAAAACATTTGGAGTGTCAGGGCCCGCTTATCTTGCAGCAGTGTTGACGACATTATATATATATATATATATATATATATATATATATATATATATATATAATATCCGTTGAAACTGCCTGTATGACAATGAGGCCTAGGGACATCAAGTGCGTTAAGAACACCGCCTAAATGCACTCCAGCTTTTCTGAATAAGACGAGTGTTGATTATCAAGTGACACGATCGCGTCGTGAACAGGGAGGTCGTGGATGAAGCAGGCTTCTCAAATATGATCTCTGTGTTCAGCCAGAGAAGAGAAGGCCAAATCCCTAAAGACAGACTGTTGAGTGGATTAGCCGTTGATCTGAAACCCTGAGGAAGGTCGATATTGCGATACAGAGGTAAATGTGAATTTGGCATCAGCTGTACATTCTGGGGAGCGGTGATAGCAGACCTCAGAAAGTTGAAGCTGTATGTCAAGGTGGGCATGCACAGCGGTTATCGGAAGGGCGACCAACTCTGACAAGAAAAGAGCATACATGTAGCTGAAGCAAACAACGACACAGACATTGACCACTACTGTCTTTACTTGTCGCGACAGTAATGAAGTAACTCTCATCAGAATCGGATTGCGCCGACTTCAGCAGGATCTGCAGGATAGCCACCCTGGAGAGTAATCCATTATGTATCGGGAGGGACGGATGTTAGCAGTCAGTATACAAGGCATCTTGAACAACCTCCGTAATCTGATTTTGGTAAATGTTAACAAAAGGAGAAACTAGTTACTAGTCGACTGGTAGAGTTGTGAGAAATTCCATGACCGACAAGCCTACAACTCAAGCACATGTTTGGTCAATGTGATTAGATGTGATGATTTATCACAGTATCACTATTGGTTTCCACACGTCGTGATATGCAGTTACGAAGACAATGAATACGAGCGAGACCAACTTTACTGCACGTTGTTGTTGAGTAAATATGTTGCGATCTAGACATGCGATACATGAATTTTTCCAAGCCATCTTGACAAAACCTATTTCTGACTGTGTAACGCAACAGTGGGTCAAGCGGAGAAACAAGTGATTTGCTCATTTTTGATTAAGTAACAAGCAATCGACGGAGCGGACAATCGTTTACAACTCACGTTTGACTGGTATTAATAAATTTGTTTATCTGTTCACATTAATGTAGTTTCTGTCAATCGATCGGTAAAAGTGTGTACAAACAAACCAGCCGTTTAAGGTTTCTGAAGAAACGTCAGATAACTACAGACTAGTAACCGGGTTAAAGCAACTCTTAGTTCGTACAGGTCTAGTGTTTCACCAGCGTGAGTTCGAATAACAACATGATGGATTCCTGAAGCCAAAAAAGGTACCACTGTTAAGTTCCACTGTTGAGTGATAAGTATAGGTGGTGCTTACTGGTGTGAATTATGTAAAGTTGTGTTTTGTTATATCTGCAGCGGGCTGTAAGGACGTAAACTGGTGGGTCTAGACGCGAACCCGAAACGCTCAAAATGATCGCGCTCCAGTGAAGCGACCAAAATCTGACCTGACTTGTCTTAGTTCAAGTCGGCATGGCGTAGCTAAACATGTGAGGTTCATTTTCATCACCAGAACTTAGCTCGCAGAGTTACATTAATTTTGATGCCAGTAGTATTGTGTCATAGCACAACTGTCTTGCATAATTAGCGAAGAGGCTGCCCGAATTTTGGTGACGGACAATGCTACTGCAACTTTACGGGGAAGAATTCCATATACCCGGTTACTGTATCCAAGCCAGAACAGTGAATGCGTGAGTGTCATAAAGCAACATCCGCTTATTGAAAAAGCATTTTTTAAATAAAAATAACGGTATATACAGTAGTGGTTGTCATCGGGCGTTAACAATATCTAGTTCTGATCGACCAGGAGGTTACCGCGCCTCGCTGTCTTGATTCAAACCATTGCATTGTTTGAATCCAATACATGTTTAGAAAGACTATTTTATTCATGAGCCTCTCTTAGTCGGAAGTGTAGCATCACGCGGACGTTTTTCTGATTGGTTGGAGAGGCTTTGTAACATCCTATTACTGGCTTGTGTGTTCTCCAGTGGGATTGCAACTTCAATCAAATCCCGCCACATAACTTAAAATCTATTGCCGACCGATAAACATGTTTAAGGTGAACAATTAACAGAAAAATTTTTGAGGTTGATTTCAACTGACAGAGTACCTAGATGAGGTTTTGATCAAAAAGCAGGAATCCTATATTGAGGACGGTATTAACAGGGGAAAGATGAGTGGAGGTTGTTATCGCTGCCAACGAAGCATGTGCAGATATTAGGTCAGACACTGACAAAATCTACCCTGTTGAGGGTAATAAGGCATCAAGATGGCTGTGATTCATAGTCAGAGATGAACTGCATTTTACCTGACGAATGTGATGCTTTATCACAGTATCACTATTGGTTTTCACACGTCGTGATATGCACTTACGAAGACAAACATTGTGGGAAGATACCAATTTTTGGGCTTGCTCTAACCACATATATGCAGCATCACATATATGCTAAAATAACCGAACAAAACCTGCAGTTAAATTCTAGGCCAATGAATACGAGCAAGACCAAATTTCCTGCAAGTTGTTGTTGAGTAAATATGTTGCTACCAGTGTACAAAAACGGACCACACTTTTAAACAGCATATGTACGTTCTTCTGAAGACCGTTAAGCGATTCACGTATGAACAAGGTTAACAAATAGAAAGACCGGATTGAGTCATTTGATACGTGTTACCACCAATACGAACAGCTTGATTAACTGCAGGACATGGACATCAAGTTTGTTGCTGATAAGTAGTTGGACGAATGTGATAAGTCAGAAGAAACCCAACTACGAAATACCCGAACACTGATTGGATTGGAACCATTGACAGAATAAGCGTGCCCAGACGGAGAAAGTGCCTTACCAACTGAACTATGTGACCACGCCAGAAACTCATAAATTTCACTTTTTAACTCCGTTACTCACTTAACTACTGTGTTATATGGAATCCACTAAACGATCCAGAAGAGTGACACCCAAACAGGATTTACCAGTCAGTTCATGCTGGAATCCAGCAATCCCACCGAACAGCGTTAAAACTGTATTAACGATACGTAGCTTGAAATATTTGACAGTTTGGGAGAGATCTAATTAGAAAGTCTGGACCGGTGGTGTGGCTGTGTTGTTCAGCTGGCAGGGCACTTGCCGATTCCAGGCATGTTGCTTCTGTTGCTGGTTCGAATCCAGCTTAAGTCCAGGTTCCTTGCAAATGGTTTTTTTCTGAATCTCAGTTCATCGGCGTTCAGAGGG
Source organism: Paragonimus kellicotti (assembly GCA_014220965.1). Taxonomy (NCBI): domain Eukaryota; kingdom Metazoa; phylum Platyhelminthes; class Trematoda; order Plagiorchiida; family Troglotrematidae; genus Paragonimus; species Paragonimus kellicotti. The sequence continues at coordinate 282,839 of LOND01000056.1, forward strand.
TAAAGTAAACAGTTAGCCGGAAAGAGACCATTAGCACTCCAGGTATACGACGATAACTACGAATACAGTCAGCCGACAAGCAAGAACGAGCCAACAAAATGCGACCGAATGATTGCAACGTGTGTCCAAGCACCTGATCTTCAAACAGATCTATTGTTTGATGATGTCACGATGGCCATTAAGCAGTCGTGTTCACACGGATGGATGTGGGAGCTAGTAACACATTAACGGGCTAGCAATTCAAATCAACACTGTTGCAAGGATATGTAATATTGCTGAGTTCTGACAAAAGCGAAACTCAAGTATAGTGTCTCTTTTCGGAAAAGGCTGGCTTAATGGTGTGTGGGCATGTGACAACTGTAAACAACCATGACTGGCGCTCAACCTCCTCTACTACTTAACAGTGTGGGGGGAGCATTGGTCTATAAGGAAAAATCAATAACCACAGGAGGCGAGCAGGAAAATGTGATTTGTCAACAGTCTGTGAGCACAACAACGGTAGTCGATTAGTCATTCAGGGTCATATGAAGAGGTGAAACAGGGTCGGCCGAAGGAAGGCTTGACGCCCATGAAAATTCTACAATACATTTAAAAGCATGTCAGTCTTCTTAAAAGATCAAGGTTACTGTAACGGTGTTGATTTATAAGTAGTCACTTTGTTATTACACAACGGGCGATTATCTATGTAGTGCACATCAGAATCATCAACATATTATTCATTCAAAACATCTGAAACAACACACAATAATAATTAGTACTCACGTAATTGACTGAAAGGAAGAAAAGCCCCAAGTTAGCGATAACTTAGTTAGAACAGTTTGAGTTAAAGTAAGTCTAACCAAAAGTCGATACCAAAATGCCGAAGCTTTTACGTGTAAGCAACAGATTTGCAATTTGTAGTAGGACAGCATCTGTAGAATAGGAACAATATTGGCGTTCTACTTTACTTGAATATCTCCACTTCACAAATGCCTATGGCCTAACTACAACAATATTCCTCTTACCACATCTGGTAGGAACATATTTTTCTTACCGTTTTCAGTCAGAGGTTGTGCGGTTATAATGTCCCCAGCTCATTAAGACAGCACTATCTACGTTTTCTTAATTACTGCAGCCTGTTCTCACTTCTCTT
>LOND01000057.1:15358-31471 GCA_014220965.1 Paragonimus kellicotti
AGTTGAACAGCACACACAATTGATTGCGGCTGTTGCTTTACCATAGACATTCCAGTCGTTCAGCTTCCGAAAAGAAGCACCAGACACGAGTTTAGCTCTCATCGCAACTCGCCAGTCTCCTACTGAGAAAATCGAGTAATGTGACCATTACTCACAAGCGATAGTGGTTGAACGTTTGCATATGATAATTTGGTCGTGCCTAATGTGAGGTCAATGGCGCAGTTGTCAAAATGGTTGCCTCATGAAAGCGTGGTCTGAGTTCTAGTTTCGGCAGCGACAAGGACATCCACTTCTGACGAGCCCTAACTAGAGCGAAACTCGAGTCTAATGCATATTTTCGAAAGTGGACGAACTGGGAAAGTCTATGTGAATGCGACAGTTGCGATCAGTTGTGTGTGGTGCTCAACTTGAAATCCACTTCCACAGCTCTAAGGAGACACTGGTGTCCAGTTCATCTTAGTTGGTGAGTAAAACGCTGTAATGCTGAGCTTACAATAATACCGCAACAATCGGAAGTATTGAATGAGGAAGGAAAATAAGTAGCCTTCCCTAGGAGTGAGTCTTGACCACGCAGTGCTAATCGAGGCCACGAAGTGCACATTTGGCAGAGGACTGAAATTCCCAAATGACCGTGAGTGGCAGAAGATTCTGCTTGCGGAAGATCGTAGAACCTTCGTTATCTCTCAAGCCGGGTCAGCTGGGTGAACGGATTATCCGGATTAACTAAGTTTATTGTAACTGATATCACCTGTGGGTCAGGTCTCTGGAGAAGCAAACATGTCGGGCTGAGTGGCACGAGTAAACGATCTGATTCCCGGTAATTTAATGAACAGACTCAGAAAATTCATATACATGCGCTTAAAGACTACTTTCTCGTTCGTCTTTGCGAGTAGAGAGGAAGGAGAGCGCGGTGAGGAGCTCGGGAGTTCAGACCTGAGATTGAGAAGCAGACTGGGGACAACGCTGTAGTTGCACTTGGTTTGTTTTGTCGAGTTGGTCTGACGGTCCTCCCTGCAGCTGATATGGCGAACAATAGAGATCAATGGTGTTCGTGTTGCGAGTCTCTGTGTGCATCGTGGTAACTTCTTCTTTTTATCCCTCCACATTTTTCTTCTTCTTCAACTTACGCATTACTATTTTTTCATATTGTGGCAGGTTTATGGTTTCTTACGTGTTAACTGAACAATACCTTATGAAGTTTGCTGGAGTGATCATGCGTGTAATGGAAGCGTCCTTAAGAGTAAGGAAGGCAAGCTAAATGTGAGGAAAACACTGGCGGGTTGAATGCAGACAGAAAACCTTTAGACATGTTGAAGAAGCAAAATGACAACAAGAACGCACATACAGACGGACGGCTTACAGAATTCCGATACACGCCGACGGGTGCACACATCTGGTGACCTGTAGGAATTAATCAGGGTGTACTCAAAACACAGCACCTTCGATTAACTTCCACGTTAATGTCGACCGAGTGGAGTTTTGAAGTATCAAGCTAGTCAGCCTTGACCACAGAATTGCGCAATGTGCTCCAGTGCGGTCAGTTCCAAGCTACGAAGATGAATCGCTCACTTATCGGACCGTCTACTTGAGAATAAACTTTAATAGAACGACCCCTAATTTGTTCGTCTTTGGTTGATTGATGGGCTTCAGCTTGTGGGTTAACGCATGTGGGAAGAATCTTGTAAGTTAGGATTAAGCCCCATTATAGGTAGTCATGGTACACTGATAATTATTCTGACGCTACCAGCCGTTACGGGCCCCATAACTTCTGTAGTAGTCTATCTCTGGAAACTTTCAACAGGATTCAGCTTTCTGTTTGGGGAAACAGACGTGTAAGTTTATTCTTATGAAGGGCGTGTGGTTAATCTAATTCCTGTTAGACAGCTTCAGCGCTCACTAGGCCGCTACATTCACACTGAAAAATTCGAAGGCCACTGAATTTTCGCCATGGCTGCACAGGTTGTAGTCAGACATAAACCGTCTGTCCTCAATATTTTTATTTTTGTTAACTGTTGCGCTTTCCTCCGTTCATAAAGCAAAATCGATCAGTTGCTCCAGCAGTTAACCCGCAAACAGGTAAGCATCCGTCATAGCCTCAGAAGAGTTTGAGAAAGGGTTCAGCAAACTCTAACCTTGACGCAGTGATCTAGTGGAGGAGTGCCTGCGTCACAATCCACCGTTTCTCCCGTGTGCATGGTGCTAATGAGACCCAATTATGTCGAAATAGCTGTCCATCACTACGCTGATGGTCACTGGGACCTACTGTTTACAAGTGTTTCTGTTTTCCTTAGCTCCCTGAATTCTTAATTTTGTGAATGTCAAAATATTGTACATCGCAGTTACTGTGAGAGCTGATCATGGGGCTTACATTGGGAAGCGTTAAATGGCAAGAGGTCGACCACTAGTTAAACTGAGTTTGGTCGCTTCCAGGTTCATCCACCGTTTACTTTATATTTTTTGTTTCTGCAGACAACAATTCGCATCAGAACTAGCTGTACTGGAACTCAGCAAACGTTCATCGAGGCAGCAAGCACCTGCGACCGTTACGGGTGCAAGATGTCCGTACAGAACGGTATGCAGTGCTCCAAGTGCCAGAAGTGGTACCACTTTAAATGCACTGGCCTCAACGAAGACCAGTACAAGCAACTGGCTTCTTCATTTTTCTCTTTTATCTGCATGAACTGTAGGTTTAACGACTGCAAAAAGACCACTTTGCCTCTAGCTTGTCACGCGTGCATCATGAAAACCTATGAGTTCAAATGCAGGGCGATACTTAACTTTGTATCTCCTTCTTTTTCTTCCAGGGGGAGTAGAATGGACGAGTCCCAACAAACCATCTGAAAGGAAGTTGGAACTGCAGTCATTGAATGGGTGCATTCCGTTTGCCCTCGCTACTGTTTCTATTACACAAAGTAGGCAGTTGCCCATTCAACTGCACACATAGAGGAGGCCGCGATGAAGACATACAAAATCCTCGAAGGAAGGAGATCTATTTTATAGAAGCGCTTCCCCACAACCTCTTCTCTAACTAAGCTATCTGACTCAGTCCTGGCATCTTCTTTCTCCACAGATGTCGCAAACCTCGTGCTCGCGAGTAGACTGTGTGCTGAACCAACTAAATAGACAATTAGCCCTTTTGGTAGTCTTACATGTCATACTCAGCCCCGCGACAGTACGTGGATAAACAGTGGCTCCGAAATCCACCAACTCCAACCAAAGGGCGTGTCTCTCGATGGCTGCCAAAGTCTACTAAACGGCCTCGCACAGAATTCTTTCTTCCAAGAATTTGGAATGGAAGGATCTCGTTCGGGACGCCTCCCACGAATCACAAGAGCATTTTTTGGCTCGCCCCGTTGAATCTTCCTATTAGTGATCTCAAAACACCATACATATTATTTGCTTTGAAATTCCGCCCTCCCAGCAAATGAACCATTTGAATTTTCCATGAGTGCAAACTTTCAAACACCCTCTCAAAAACCGGAAATTAACAGTGATACGGAGGTCGCAATTTTTGACGTTAAAAATACTAGTCAAGCGCTTTTGGGGTCGTTGGTGCGCATACGGGCAATGATGTCTCGCCCGCAGCTGCAAGGGAGGACCGTCAGACCAACTCGACAAAACAAACCAAGTGCAACTACAGCGTTGTCCCCAGTCTGCTTCTCAATCTCAGGTCTGAACTCCCGAGCTCCTCACCGCGCTCTCCTTCCTCTCTACTCGCAAAGACGAACGAGGAAGTAGTCTTTAAGCGCATGTATATGAATTTTCTGAGTCTGTTCATTAAATTACCGGGAATCAGATCGTTTACTCGTGCCACTCAGCCCGACATGTTTGCTTCTCCAGAGACCTGACCCACAGGTGATATCAGTTACAATAAACTTAGTTAATCCGGATAATCCGTTCACCCAGCTGACCCGGCTTGAGAGATAACGAAGGCTTCTACGATCTTCCGCAAGCAGAATCTTCTGCCACTCACGGTCATTTGGGAATTTCAGTCCTCTGCCAAATGTGCACTTCGTGGCCTCGATTAGCACTGCGTGGTCAAGACTCACTCCTAGGGAAGGCTACTTATTTTCCTTCCTCATTCAATACTTCCGATTGTTGCGGTATTATTTGTAAGCTCAGCATTACAGCGTTTTACTCACCAACTAAGATGAACTGGACACCAGTGTCTCCTTAGAGCTGTGGAAGTGGATTTCAAGTTGAGCACCACACACAACTGATCGCAACTGTCGCATTCACATAGACTTTCCAGTCGTCCACTTTCGAAAATATGCATTAGACTCGAGTTTCGCTCTCATTAGAGCTCGTCAGTAGTGCATATCCTTGTCCACTGCCGAAACTAGAACTCCGACCACGCTTTCATGAGGCAACCGTGTTTACCACTGCGCCATTGACCTCACATTAGGCACGACCGAATTATCATATGTGAACGCTCAACCACTTTCGCTTGTGAGTAATGATCAGGTTACTCCGATCGTCTCAGTAGGAGACTGGCGAGTTCCGATGAGAGCTAAACTCGTGTCTAGTGCTTCTTTTCGAAAGCTGAATGACTGGAAAGTCTATGGTAATGCAACAGCCGCAATCAATTGTGTGTGTGCTGTTCAACTTGAAATCAACCAAGTCCCCAAATACTGATCAGTTTCTCACCGATGTTAACACGAGGGGGAAGTGAACACAGTATGTCAACGATCTGACGCGCCTCTCTCTGCTGGATCTAGTCATCGTTACTGAAGGCCAGCCGGTAGATAGGGAGATAATTAAGCCACTATTTGGGCACAGTGACCACCTTCTCCTCGCTTCGTTTATCTGTTACTGGTTACACCTAACGGAAAATTAAAACCACAGTTCAAAATTTCCATCAGGCTGATCTTATTGGGCTGAGAAGCTATCTAGGAACACTTCTTACTGAATACGATCCCGTGGGTCAGACCTATCACGCGTTTTAAAACGCAATTCAGAAAGCGAACGACTTATTCGTGGCGCGCAAATTGTGCACTTTCTTTTATCGCTCACCTCCTCCGTGCAGAACACGTCGTCTCCTTGACATACTCGCCATTAAACCTGTCCACCAGAATGGTCACTGGCTTGCGACATCTCTCCTACCAGCCTTATCTTGAAATTCTCGATCTTTATCCACCTGGGTTTATCGAAAGACTCCCACAATGAATCAATCAGCAGTTGATAACAGTCGAAGGGGTCACGACAAGAAGCTCTACAAGTGTCGGCTCCGGATCTTTCTTAGGCAACGGTTCTTCTCTTACAGGGTTATCAACCACCGAAACGACCTTCCATTAGAGATTGTTAGCTGCTCTTCGAGAGACTGTTTCGAAATGTTATTACCTCCTCGCTTACTTAAGAAGTTGTTAGGTTAGTATTTTGTTCTGTTCTGTTAGATCAGTATTTTACTGTTCTCAATATTCTCTGTACCCCAAGAGTGGTGCTACACCCCGTTTTCACTTCGACATGAAGTCGTTAGATATGGAGACGCACAAACTGACTGGAACCGGTTGACTTGATTCCCCAATCCCGAACCCGCGAACAAATTGCTGAAACCGCCCCATGACGGCCGTTCCCATTTCATCCCGAGACATAAGCTTACGGTAAACCGGGAGGCACTGGGTACGTTCCACACTGTTCGAAATAGATGTGGGCGAAAAATCAACGAGCAGACTAAACTCGTACAAGAAAAGATTTCCCAAAACGCTCGCGCAAAACAATTTCACGTTTGAACATATGCGCCGATTGAGAAAAAGTAGGCTTTCAGTTCATTCTCTGCGACTGACCGACGGAGAGACTACTTTGGACCCCTTAGTTGCGGTCGAAGTATTGATGGAATACTTTCCGGCAGTCTACAATGTTGCACTGCCCAATTGGCACCCTAACACACCACTGCGGAGCCTATGGCAACCACTTCTTACCGTTGAATTTCCTGTACTACATGTTGAAGAAGTTCTATATAAGGTTGATTAATACAGTGTAATGGGTCTTAATAAGTTCCATCCCAGAATTCCAAAAGAAGCAGTTCCCAGTCTGAAAGAACCCCTATCAAGTTGTTTCAACAGACACTTCATACTATCATTCGCCCTAGTGCATGGGAAGAGGCCATGGTCATGCCTATCTTCAAAGCGATTGACCAGCACTCTCCGACTAGCTATCGGACAATCAGTCTTACTAGCATTTTGTGCAAGATGATGGAGCGCTTATTAAAGCGTGCCATCCTCAACCACTTTTATCAAACAACCTTTTCTCTTCCACCCAGCATGGCTTTCTTCCTAACCGGTCATGCATAACAAATATGCTTGTTTTCATGGATAGTCTGACGGAGGCAAAAGACAATGGCCTCATCTCAGATGCTATCTTCCTCGATTTCACCGAATCTTCTGTTCGCATTCCACATAGCCTCCTCAGACACATACTGGAAGCTTATGATATTCAAGGATTGGTTCTCTGATGAATTGCTTCCTTTCTGGATAATAAAGCTTTTGGAGTTGAAACTAGATCAGACTCTTCATCTCCCTCTCCGTACTCTTCGGGGATTCCTCAAGGGTCACGGCCAGGTCCTCTTTGCTTCTTATCTACAACAACAACCTTCAAGACAATATATCCAGTAACGCCTCTCTATACGCTGATGACCTAAAATCTGGAATCTCAGTGATCCAGTGCACTACAGATTGATCTTGACGCGATTAAGCGCTGGTCGGACGATTGGAGTCTCCCACTAAATGACAATAAATGCGCACACATGTCACTCGGTGGAGACTCTGGCAATGCCTTCGTGATTCATAGTGCATTCGGCACAGTAGATATCATGAAAATCGATCTGAAGAAAGATCTGGGCATCTGGTTGTCGTCTAACTTATCTTTCGCCTATCACCATGAGATGGCGGCAAAAAAGGGATTTGTCCGCTCTTAGGATGATCAAGCGTACTTTCCCCGCATAGACAAGAAAGCGTTTCAGACGCTCTACGGAGTTTATATAAGACCGCTCCTCGAGTATGCTAATCAGGTCGTGTATACCGGCCTGAAGAAAGACATATTAGCTGTTGAGCGTGTCCAGCGCGCGGCTACCAAACTAGTCACGGGCTTGAGAAATGTCGCGTACGAGTCTCGACTTGAAATTCTTGATCTATATCCACTTGAATATCGACGACTCCGCGGTGATTTAATTCTCACACACTTCTTCAGAGTAGGTCTCGTTGAACAGTTCTTCATTTCAACGAACGATGACAGTTGACGAGGACACACCAAGGGGTTTAACAACCTGCCCCCACAGACCTTCTTTAGGCAACAGCTCTTTTCTTACGGGGTCATTGGCGAATGGAACCGCCTTCATTCTATGATCGTTAGCTGTACGTCCACAATCGTTTCAAGATGGTGCTATACTTAACAGTCTTACTTTTTTCTTGGCAACCGCCGTAATCCCTAATAACGATGCTACACCCTGTTACCGGTTATTGCTATCCAGACCAACATACGCCTGCATGACACCGAGCAAGACAAACCGCTTCCTCCGGGTACCTTGGGCTTCCTGCCTCACGTCCGTGTATTATTCACTGAATCTCCTTTCCTCGTTAAAAAATGTCACACTTTTGGATTACTTTTAACATAAGCAGTTCGTGGCTGTTACTAAAATACCGATGAAGAGAGCTCCTCTAAACATTCCACTGTTGTTGTATATTCCAGTTCCAGTGTGTTCGCAGCACGAACTACGTTCGGAACACCCTGACTACTACCCAGTACCGTATGACATTCTAATTTATCTTCAAACAGTTTGTATTTAACTTTATTTGTTGTTTTCTATCAAAACTGATTGTGGCTGAATTCTCTACACCACTACCGTGCAGTTTATTACATCTAGTTTGTGGCACATAATCGTTCTGCTTATTCACACGGAATATCCACAGATTAAAGTGCGCATTTCACTCGTTTTGTCTCTGTTCGGTTTCATCGTGCGTTGTAAGCTGTTCGGATTACTTTCTGGTCGTAGGATGATTGTGATCACCTTGGTTGATCCATGTCCCATGTGCATTTTGGAGCATATTTTCTCAACTTTCCATTTTAAGGAACCTTCCACCTCATAACTTCCTCAAAACTTGATTACTTGAAGTAGGCTGTACTTGCACAGGACCACCTGAGTTTGTTTTCGCTATCCCGGAGACATTCATAGGCGAGCGTTTCTCATTATTTTATCTTCATCTCAACTACGGTACTTAATAATACATCTGACACTGTTCATATATTGAGTACACTGTTTTGCCTAAATTACTTGAACGCAGTGAGTATAATACTAAACAGTGTCTCAGTTAACTTGAAGAAGTTTTCGCTAGGCGAGTAACATCTGGGAACATACAATCTTCCTACGTCTAACTATTCCCAACATTCGATATCACAGCAACAGTCAAGTACTTATTGGAATGTGTTCCTTATGATTTTGTTTATACTCTTTTGAAGGAATGCATTATAGTACTAATCTAATAAAAATTCTCCCGTGATATAGCCAGTTCTAATGAACTGTACGACCGATCTTCATCTAAACCGGTACGACATGTGGGAACCTTCTGGGCTCACGCGGGTTAGACAGTGTCTTTCTTGAGTAGCCAGTGGTTATACGAGATGTAGTGGCTTCCGTTGATGGCGATAGTTTGATCAGAAAGTTGACTATCAACGCTGATAAAGTGTCTGAACGTTTTTTCGTCGTCCCCCGTTTATGCTGCAGTCTCAATCATTCCCACATTACCTACTTTTTCTATATCCGCCAGAGACAGTCACACGCATGTGCCTGGGAAATCCTACACTCCTAAGGACGATGCGACTTTGCAGATTGATACACTTAGATGCTGTCTACCAGTAAGACATGCGCAACAGGACTGTCGTAATCCATGAAGTTGGTATCGGTACCTTGAAAACTTCTGACACAGTAACAAATGTGCGTTCAGCCGCGCACGTTCCAAAGCCACTATCTATCACGGTCAGCGGGGCGGCTCAGTCATCAACATAGCCGATTGTCGAATGCACAGCTGGCGTTAGTCGTCTGTCAGATCACTGATCAGTCGATCGCACTGCAGCTCCCAAAATACACCATAACGAGATTTACAGTTGTTCCTTCTCTAATCAAATGGTAAGCTTTGATCTGGCCAACAAACTCACAAGTCGCGCCAGATTTTGGAGAAGGTTCACATACCACGGGTCTTGGCCTTTGATGACGCTTGTAGTCAGTACTCTTACTTGCCGAAATTTAACCATCGCTCGTTGGCACCGAAGTCCCCGTACACTTGAAAGTTTTAACCAATGCCAGAAAGTGGATGCCGGTTGACAGTACCACACATTGTACAACGAAACGCGCTTAACACACTAATACATTGGTTAGCATCCGGTCGTCACTTCTTGCGACACTACGGAAATAATTTTTTTTACTAATTCAGTTTTGAGTTCATACCGAAACGGTTAGGCTCATTATTGAGTAGCGCATTGCTCCACGCAGTTCAGCTGTTATTTTGATGGCCACGCTGACTGCATCCGAACAGGAAGAAGTAGCCGAAAGTGAATTCGAACATATGCTACGGTTAAACGTAATCCGAATTTCACATGGCCTTCAGACCTCACCATGGTAAGAAAGCTCTGCTCTGAGGATCGGAGAACATGAGGTGATTGTAGCGCTCTCAACAATCTACACATCCTGATAGGTACTTGGTACGACCTCCACATGACTCTCTCGGGACTCGTTGGTAAAACAGTTATATCTAAACCTTATTACTGCCGTCTACTCATCGAAGAGGACCTTCGGAAGACTACCATCATACCACACTACAGCTTTTACGAGGTCAATCGCATGTCATTTGAGCTTCGTAACGCATCTTATATATTTCAATAGGACACGGGCTAATAATCACGTAGACTCGCGTTTGTTTACGTGTGTACCGACAGAAATCCAAACGGTTTGCGTCTAAACGAGAATACAAATCACACTTCCGCTCTGCTTTTGATAGTTTTGCGCAGTGCGACATTACGGTCAACAATGAATAGGGTATGGCGTTTTGTACAATATTTTGTACTTCATAATTTTCATTGTTCTTCACACTTTTCACCTTTCTCAATTTCACATGTACACTCGATGTTTAAATCATGTGAATCGAATGAATCAATAATACGAAATTTACCTCCGAGGTCGCGATCCGTGCATTCTGTATTGAAACCAATAAATGAATCGACGATGTTACAAAACAATCTACAGTAACTGTTTACGATAAATTCCACCACACTAAGTCCGCTGTATGTTGGAAGAACGTTCCTCTTGAATAACAGAGAAATTCCAGCGAATTCAGTTCCTCCAGCGTACTAAAATGGACTGTTGCCACAGTTAACTCCCGGTAACAACGACCACGTGCAAGCAGAAGCCAAGGCGCGCAGAGGACAAGGTGTGTATTAATCAAACGATAGACAAGCAAATGATATGTAGAATGAACGTAACAGTTATGAATAGTGTGTAATAAGAGAGCAAAAACTTAAAAGATTCTACATGATTCCCTCCTAGAGCGTTAAGAAAGAGAAAACGTTCGATAATTAAGGAAACGGACAGTGAGTCAATAATGATAATCTTTATAGATTGTCGGCCATCTAACAGTTCGTCCAGAACGGGTATGTGATGTGCATGGCTTGGGTTGGGAGGCAGGAACAAGGGTATGGTCACTGGTGTCAAACATGGGTTGGGTAGACTGAGAAAGGTTTTGTGAGTCGGTAGACGGATCTAGAGTACGCTGGCTGGAATCACCTGCATGTGTAATGTCCGAATGACGAGACGGCGACGTTGAATCGCGATCGACGTAAGCAACCTTTAATCTGTCAATGCTCACCGAGTGACGTGTTCCGTTTTTTTCGATGACAAAATATTTGTCTTTGTAGTCAAGCCCTCTGAAGGGACCATCATACGGCGGCTGCAGAGGTGACTCAGGCGGGCCAATGAGAATGAAAACAAAAGCGCGAAGTACGCAGATCACAATGGGTTTGTTCTTGGCGCAACGTTTTCCGTGGAGGTGAAGGCTGAACATGATGCATGTTATCCTTTAGAAGTGTGACGCAATTGGTCTCAGAGGTACCAGTGAATTGAGGGGAAATTCTACAGGAATACGTAATGTATAACCATACACGAGCTCTGCTGAAGGTGCATTCAACGTCTTCCCTTACAGTGGTTCCTAAGCCAAGAAGAATAATGGGTAAGCGATCAGACCATTTGCCACCCGCCGATGCTGCCATCAAGGATGCTTTTAGTTGACGGTGGAACCTTTCGACCAAACCGTTCGACGAAGGATGGTACGCAGTGGTCGTTATGTGTTCGCATCCAAGAATACGATTCAAATCACGGAAAAGGGCTGAAGTAAATTGAGATCCACGGTCAGTGATGATTTCGGTCGGAAGGCCAAAATTTGAAATCCACAATTCGATAGAAATGTGTGTAACGGTTCTGGTTGACGTGTTGTTCAAAGGAACGGCAATGGGCCACCTCGTGAATCGGTCCACACAGGTTAGAAGATGTGTATAACCGTTGGAAGGAGGAAGGGAACCAACGATATCAAGATGGACGTGTTTGAAGCGTCCGTCAGGTGAAGCAAAAGTTCCCGATGTAGTGATGGTATGACGATGAACTTCACTACGTTGACTTTCCAATCACAGTTTGGCCCAGTTCCGAACATTCAGATGTAACGCTCGGTGACTAGCTTCGTTGAGGCAGGTCTGCTTGGATGTGATAGGAAATGGAGTTGACTAAAAACATAAAACCGGTGTACGGAAGAAACAAGTAGTCTAGATTCACTGGTAGACATGTCGCACGTAATTGAGTATTCTGACTGGGTTAAGGGAATATCACGTAGTTTTAGAGAGGGGTTGGCACGAAGTTGGCGAAGTTCTGGGTCATTAACCTGGGATTTCGCGAGGGAGAGAAGGTCGATGACACTTGTGGATATTTGGCTGACATCCGGGCGAGACAAGGCGTCGGCGACGAAATTGCTGGAACCGTCTATAAAACGGATGTCGGTGGTGAAATGGGAGATAAAATCTAGGTGTCTTGTTTCTCCAGGGGAATGCCCATCTGGAGGGAAACGGAAGACGAACAAAAGTTGTTTGTGATCAGTAAAAGCAACGAAGTTGCGACCCTTCAGAAGATGTTGAAAGTGTTTAATGGCAAAGTTGTTGTATAACAGGCAGTTTCGTTGTGAGTAGTATACTACTCACAAGCGACATTCGGGAACAAAGGGCAAGCCCCAACGCCAGGAAGACGACGGACCAGAAGAGACTATTGGAATAGTGTGTACGCGCTATGGGAGAAGTGCCACCAGGGCGAATGACAACGTACTGCCACCCAATGTATGTGAATGCACGTCAGCCGTGCAAATGAGTGTACACGTTTGTGGTCCCATGTTTAACATGACCTGTACGGGAGTTCGTGCAATAAACGAATTTGCAGACCAAGCGTCTTTGCGGTCACAACAAAGTAGATGGCCAGTAACTCAAGACCGAAGGTACTATAACGCGTTTGCGCTGGCGGAATTTTTCGGGAGAAAAAGGATAAGGGCTGGATTACACCATTCACGTTCTGTTGTAAACAGCGCCAACGGTCAACTGAGATGCGTCAGTCTCAAAAATTATCGGCGTTCATCTACCCTTGAACGCGTTAATGTTTTGCATGGGACAAGGCTTCTTTGGCTGCAAGCAGGGCAGCATTAGACATGAAGGACCAAACGAAGTGCTTTCCTGCTAGCACACATTAGGGATTAATTAGGGGTGAATTAGGGTCGTTTCGGGAATTTTAGGGACGGATTTTTTGGACCAATAGTGTGTTGGTTGATGAAAAAGTATCTAATCTCCAGTGCGCCAGTATAATCCCTATTTATATAATACATGAAGTACAGAACACAAAGGAATTGCATTAACATTGAGGGAGCACTTGTTGGCTGCGTGTAATCGGTAGACCGAAAATATCTCTGTAATCTCCGTGGTAAAAATCTGCGTGTTGCAGTTCCTGAAATCGTGAGAATTCTGTTGCTTGAACATTCTTTTGTTTTAATCTTCCGAAGACGTAGCGGGTAACTCGAAATTTGATTCAAATTTTCTCGCTGTCATTGTCTGACTATATTTTTTGTCCTATTGGTGCCCTGCGCATCAAAAAGTTATATACGATTACTGTTATTCGTTACCGAATAACATACCAATTCATTAAATATTGAATTTTTGGGGTTATATTGTATTCGTATCCGTTTTATACTGTATCCGTTTATATTGTTCCTACTGACAATGACTCGAGTCAGATCTAGCAGTGCTGGGACTCAACAAACACTGACTGAGGCGGTAAGCATTTGCGGCCGTTACGGGTGCAAGATGTCCGTACAGAACGGTATGCAGTGCTCCAAGTGCCAGAAGTGGTATCACTTCAAATGCACTGGCCTCAACGAAAACCAGTACAAACAGCTCGCTTCTTCAGCTCTTAATTTTATCTGCATGAGCTGCAGGTTCGACGACAGTCAGAGCGCCGGTTTGCCGCTGACTAGTCACGCACGCACCGCGAAAAGTGGAGCGACGCAGAAAACCTGCGACTGCAAATGCGGAGCTCTTCTTAGCACCGTATGTCCTTCCATTTCTTCCATGGGGAGTAGGGTGGAGGAGTTCCAACGGACTCTGTCTGAGATGAAGTTGGAACTCCAGTCCTTGAATGAATACATAGCGCTTGCTCTCCCTGGTGTTGCAATCACCAAGAAGGCAGTTGCCTTGTCAACTGCACATATAGAGGAGGCAGCCGCAAACATGAAAGAAAAAGCTCTCAGAGAAAGGAGAGTTGTCTTATGGGGCCGCTTCCCCACAACGTCTTCTCCAACTGAGCTAGCTAGGGCAGTCTTAGCTTCTTCATTCTCCCCGGACGTTACCAACCTCGTACTCGCGAGCAGGCTACGCGCTAAGACAACCAAAAGTCCCTTGGCCTTTTGGTAACCTTGCCAGCCACGCTCACTCCTGAGACGGTTGTGGAGAAAACAGTGACTTTGAAATCCGCCAACGCCCTCCTGAAAGGCGTGTCTTTCGATCGCTGTCGACAAGAGAGGCGAGGCGCGAGCAGCGGGTTAAGACTAAGTCACAAATCATGGCGGACTGGAAGACTAAGGTCGTAGTTTCTGCTCAGTATCCACCCAGGCGTATGTGCCAGTGGTGGAAAGCGGGGACGCTGTTTCTGTAGTCGCCACTCAGCTCAGAGCACCCAAGTGCGTTCCACATTGTTCGAAATAGGTGTAGGCGGGAAATCCGTGAACACACCAAACTCGTACAAGAAAAGGTCCTCCTCAGAGCCCGCGGGAACAAAAACTTCTTATTCAAACATATGCGACGACTAAGAAAGAATAAACCCTCGGCTCTCTCCTTGCGACTGTCCGACGGGGAAACCTCATCTGACCCACTAGTTGTGGCCGAGTTATTCAGGGAATACTACTCGGCAGTCTACAACGTCGCACCGCCGGATTGGCACCCCGTCCTACCGCTGCAGAATTTCCGGCAACCACTGGTTACCGCTGAGTTTTCTGTGCTAGATGTTGAAGACCTTTTATTCAAGGTTAATTCATACAGTGCAATGGGTCCTGACAAGATCCATCCCAGGATTCTCAAGGAAGCAGCTGCTAGTCTGGCAGAACCCCTTTATAAGCTGTTTAGACAGACACTTCAGACTGGCATTCTCCCTAGCGCATGGAAAGAGTCGACGGTCACATCCATATTTAAAACGGGCGACCGACACTCTCTGACTAGCTATCGGCCAACCAGCCTTACTAGCATTGCATGCAGTACAATGGAGCGCTTATTAAAGCGTGCCATCCTCAACCACTTCTTATCAAACCACCTTTTCTCTTCCACCCAGCATGGCTTTCTTCCTAACCGGTCATGCATAACGAATATGCTTGTTTTCATGGATAGTCTGACGGAGGCCAAAGACAATGGCCTCATCTCAGATGCTATCTTCTTTGACTTGCCAAGGCTTTCGACCGTGTCCCACACGGCCCTCTGTTACACAAACTGGAAGCCTATGGTATTCAAGGAGAGGTTCTTCGCTGGATTGCCTCTTTTCTCGATAATAGAACTTTTAGAGTTAAAACCGGATCAGATCTCTCATCTCCCTCTTTCATTTCTGCGGGAGTTCCTCAAGGGTCAGTGCTAGGTCCTCTGTTATTTCTGATCTACATCAATGACCTTCCGGAGAATATTTCCAGCAACGCCCTCCTATACGCCGATGACCTAAAAATTTGGAATGCCACTGATCCCAGTGCATTACAGATTGATCTTGACGCGATTAAGCGCTGGTCGGACGATTGGAGTCTCCCACTAAATGACAATGTGCGCACACGTCACTCGGTGGAGACTCTGGCAATGCCTTCGTGATTCATAGTGCATTCGGCACAGTAGATATCATGAAAATCGATCTGAAGAAAGATCTGGGCATCTGGTTGTCGTCTAACTTATCTTTCGCGTATCACCATGAGATGGCGGCAAAAAAGGGATTTGCCGCTCTTAGGATGATCAAGCGCACTTTCCCCCGCATAGACAAGAGTGCATTTCAGACGCTCTACGGAGTTTATATAAGACCGCTCCTCGAGTATGCCAATCAGGTCGTGTATACCGGCCTGAAGAAAGACATATAGCTGTTGAGCGTGTCCAGCGCGCGGCTACCAAACTAGTCACGGGCTTGAGAAATGTCGCGTACGAGTCTCGACTTGAAATTCTTGATCTATATCCACTTGAATATCGACGACTCCGCGGTGATTTAATTCTCACACACTTCTTTAGAGTAGGTCTCGTTGAACAGTTCTTTATGATAGCGAATGATGACGGCCGGCGAGGACACAACAGGAAGCTTTTCAAGCTTCGTCCTCGGACCTTCCTTAGGCAGCAGTTCTTTTCTTACAGGGTTATTAACCTTTGGAACAGCCTTTCGACTGAGGTCGTTAGCAGCACTTCCAGAGATCGTTTTAAAGCATTCATTGATTTTCATTTGCGAAGAAATCCATTATTCATGTAACCTTCCTCTGTTCTTGGTATTTACTGTAGTCCCCGAGAGCGGTGCTACACCCCGTTTTCAATGATTGCATTTCA
>LOND01000057.1:45617-106575 GCA_014220965.1 Paragonimus kellicotti
TCGCAGATCTTTAGAATGTCCTCTTGGAGGGCATCCAAGTCCGAGGCATTTCCCGCCAGCCTTATGTCATCAGCATACAGGTAACATGGGCTGACTAGGTTGTCGGTCAGGCCATTTATGTATACCAGAAAAAGCAGAGGGGCAGGGACTGACCCCTGAGGTACTCCATTTAACGGAAAGACATCGTCCGACAGTACTCCTCTTACTCTCACTCTACACGACCTTCCAACTAGAAACGTTTGTGTCCACCTACAGATTCTAGAGCATATTCCAGTTTCACGTAGGTTCCAGCCCAAAAGCCCGTGGGTGACAGAATCGAAGGCTTTCTGGAAATCTAGGTAGCACACCTCGACCACTTCCCTTCTATCCAACTTCTCCGTGACAATGTCTAAATACGCCAGCAGATTGATGAGACAATATCTGTCTTTTGAAAAGCCATTTTAAGGGGCCTTGAAAAATTTCTGCTCGCAGAGAAGTCGGCAGATCCTCTCTCGTAATAGGCGCTCAAAGATTTCGCTGACGACACTAGTCAGGCTTACTGGTCTGCCATTTACAACCTCTGATCGGTCACCATCTTTGAAGATGGAAATTATGGTGGCTTGTTTCCAGTCCCTCACAACTATCCTAGTTTCTAATGGGAGATTAAACAGCTGGGCAGAGGGCGACGCCAGAAATTTGGCCAAAGGTTTTAGGATAGCCGGATGAATATGGTCCGGTCCTGCGGACTTTGTGTTGTTCAGCTGAGGGTTTTCAATTAATGATCAGTTAAAACAAACAGATATGAAGTCTTGACGCAGATTCCGGTTATTTTAATTTTCGCGCCAGATAACAGGCTCACCCAGCGGTTTTTTAATTTCCTAACTATAACAACTGAAAACAAGGTCTACGACTAGCATTCAAGCATTTGTTGTACGTATAAAGTAAGTATTTGTTCAGCCATACTGTAACCGCTTCTATTCCCACGTGCGCTGTGTTCAAACTCACGCCGTGCTGGCCCTGTCTGACGCTTGCTAGGTTTGCCAAACGCCTGATCATGTCTGATCACCACCACGATAGAGCTGGATTAAGAGATATTAAGTTGCTTATTGAAGCCTCAGTGATTTTTTGGAATGTTTGCCAGTCGTTCCATAGTTTATCAAAATGCGCAAATTTCACTTGCCGAAGTTATTCGTAATGTGCAAGAATCGATGGAAAACGTGGATCACTGCCAACGTTGTGCACTCACGATGGCGTCCGTACCGGGACATATATCACATCCGCTGTCTGCAGATAGCCTTTATGAAGGCAATTCAAACTGTAACAATCATGAAACGATTGATTTCAGATATACCGGATAACCCTACAGGACCTGGTGTGCAAGATCCGGAAGCTGATCTTCCTGACGCTAGCGTTGTCGACCGTCTCCGGGACTGGGTAATTTCCAGCAACACGACCTTTACGCATCATGAAGGGAAGAATACCGGAGTTACCCAGTGATGCTACTGCTTTGCCGTTGTATCAGAGAGATAATCGGATCACGGCTGGCATTCGAGATGACTCACGCTGGAGGAAAAAATAAAATCACCTTCAAAGACTCCATCCTAAGGCGTGTATTAGAAGGTTAGTAAAATGAAACAGTTATGTAATATATTTTGAACGTTGATACAATTCTACCTCGAGAAAACAGTCCGGAGGCAGCGCAAGATGATGTAAACAAGTGGATGCGCTATTGGTTCTACGACGCCCGTGACCATAATGGAAGGCACCGACCGAGAAAACCGAACGGAACAATGGGAGTTAGCATCCAATGGAAGTTGCGTCATCATGTGGCATGATGATAAGTTTGGAAGCAATAAGACTGACGTGATTTGGGTATTATTGAATCTCACCCTCTTAAAGTTTGCGCCACCTCTGAGTCTGTCATGCGTTTTCACATGAAGTTGATTTTCAACGACGTTAAGTTGTGCAGACCATAAGTCTTAATCAATCATGCTATCTTGTAACATGAGGACGTGAGTTTGGGATTTAAGATTTATTCACTGCTCGTATGTAACTTTCCTGCACTTCAGTCACGTTCGTTGGGTTCATTTATCCCCAGGGAACAGAACCTCGTACGGAAGAATGGTGTACGTGAGAAGGACTCTTTGCATGTCCCATTTACTGCAATACGTTTCCCGTATTCACTGCTGATGGGTTTTCTTTCCACTAAGTGTATCATAGCGTGATAGCGGCCTTGGACGTTTTCGTAGTACTTGCAAGATGACTTATGTACGTTGTTTCGGGACCGTTTATGTTGCATTAAGTTAGTGCGGGTCACTTTAGAGGTAAACTAGTTGTTTTGGGTTAAGTTGGGGGTTAATTACGTCGTTTCGGGTATATTTAAGGGTAAATTATGGTTTTAAAAATGGACCAATCAGATAATTAATGCGTTACGCTCGTTCGGGTCGAATTACGGCTTGTGTCCCAAATCCCTAAGGAATCCCTTAATGAGTTCCGGATTGATCCATTAGACCGAATTAGGAATTTTCCCTAATTTACCACTAATTGTGCTAGCAGGGTTGGGATTGGCTTTTAAAACGTCTGTGAGGGGTTTCAACAGCCGCGAACACCGTGAAATATAGTGACAATAATAGCCGATAGTGCCTTAAAGGCATCGGAGACTTTTTCGAGACTGGGGCTGCGGATGATCCTGAGCAGTACCGAATTTCCCTGGCGAAGTTTGGATACCGTTATTGTCCATTCGATGCCCAAGAAAATCTATAGAGATAACTACGAGGAGGCGCTTCATAGGGTTTGGTGTCACACCGTATTGAGTAAAACGTTCGGTCAGCTTTTGAAGAGGCGACTCTTGCTATCAAGCGTCTTCACTCGCGAATTGAAAGTCGTGAACGTTAACGCACACAAATTAAAGACCATGGAACCCTTAATCCATGAGCCCTTGGAAAGTCTGTACGGAGTTCCGTAAGCCAAATGGCATGCGGAGGAATTCATGAAGTCCGAAAGGGACGGTAACTGCGGTCTTTGGGAAGTCCATCGGGGCTACGAGGAGTTGACGATAGGCTCAAACTAAATCTATCTTGGAGAAGATAGTATTCCCGTCCGACCCGACTGAGACGTCGTGAATGTGCGGGATGGGGTATCGATCTGGGACAATGACTTTGTGAAGGGCTTGGTAATCACCGCACGGGCGAAAGTCACCTGCTAACTTTGGAAGCATATGAAGGGGTGAGGCCTCTTGGCTGTTTGAAGGCATGATGACACCAAGTCTTAAGAGGTGTTCATACTCTGCCTTGGCCACTTTGAGTTTGTGCGTTGACAAACGTCTGGGGTGGGCGAAATTAGGTCGGCCTTTGGTGACGAATTAGTGATAAACATCGTGTTTAGGCGGTAATGTTAGAGTAGACGGACTGAAACGTTGTGGAATTTATCGAAGGATGGCTGCAAAGCCGTTATCTGCTAAAACCGACCTCAGTTCAATCAAACTGATTGATGTTGCCTTGGCTGCGTGTAATCGATAGACCGCAAATATGTCTGTAATCTTTGAGGCAAAAATGCTCTTCGCGTTACCAAAGTTGTAATCTTGAGGCATGTTTCATTTCCTGGAATAGCTGAATTCCGTTGCTGGAAATTATTTTTGTTTTGACCTTCCGAAGACGTAAGCAAGGAGTGTGTGGTAGTTCAGTTGCATAGGGATTAGTGGAGAACAACAAAAAGTTGCATTTCACGTTGGTTCGGAGAAGTAATGGTGGAACATAATGGAAAGTGATGTCATAGACGTAAAAATACATGCTTTCATTGAGATTTGAACGTATTTCAACAGCAAAACTTGACTACATTTTTGACTATTGAACCGTTGTGGGATCATGAGAACTAGGCTTTTAATAAAGCTACAAACGTAAGATACGCCGCTAAGCGTATTCCAACGTAGGATTGTGCGCAAAAGCTGGGAAAGTTAGTGGTATTTCCTCAGTTATATTCGGTGGGCCTAACCAGTCGTTGCTACCGCGGCTGAAAAGGTTTCCATGGAATCATGACTTACCCTGCAATGTGGACGGGGAGACCTGCTGAACGAACAACATCGAGGAGTTATTCCCGCTTAAAAGCTTACAACAGTTTCGTGCAATTGTCCTAACCTACGAGTGAAGGCAAACAGTACCCTATGCCGGAACACAGGTGGACGAGTGAAGCTACTGAGAACGATAACGTGGGGATATCGACGTGAATCATGTATTCGAAGTTTGTGGATTGTGGTAAATAATAGCTCCGCCTTTCTTCAGCACAGAATGTGGCCGTTGGTTTTTACGCGTTCTTGGTGTCCTTCCGGATGATTGAAGCCGTGTATCAGATGATGTCCTCGTCATCTCGTTCATCAAATTTGAAATCCGCAAGATAACTGTATGGGCATATATGAAGGACCTAACTTTCTTCAGTCACATCAACAGGATAATCGCTGCTGGCTGCATTGATCCATGCTCGTATGCAAGCGGAACCACATGAAATCGTTACCTGCAACATGTGTCGCGAGAACCGAATTGTTAAAACAAACAACAATTAAATCCTGAGATACGTCACGCAACCCTGTATTAAATCCCACGCATTTTATATTTCGTACAAAGGTAATAAATCCGCACGGTATTCAGGGGACCCTGCCCCTTCATCTTATCGTACTTCCGAACCGTTTTCAATCGACGGCACGGCCCACGAACGTGAATAACGCCCACCTTCTCCATGTACCTCAGAAGGCACACCTGGAACTGTGAGAAAGTGCAAAATTCAACGTTCTCACGCATCACCTTGTAAGCCGCAAAATGAAAATTAAATGATAAATAAATAAAACTGAAGCTAGAATTAGGAAATAGTTTCACATCCGTGTATTAACATTTCCACATGCAATCAACCACGACAATATCCCGCATTTGGTGGACTGACGTGAGCAATAGTGATTCACCGTGCAAGGGACAGAATGTCCACGTGCTGAAACAGATAGTATGAAATTTAGTCACATAACTGATAAGTTGGAAGCCGTATTCACAACCACTCAATTGAGCACACGAATTCGTAGGAAGCGTTTATTCAGCAACGCATTCAGAACAGAAGCACGACAACCTGATGAAGAAGAGATGTGCATAAGTCGGCAAAACAAGCGTTTTACAATTAATCATTGTTCTCCTCCGCTGTTGCTTCCTGCGCCTGATCCAGGTAGGTGGCTGCCCCGGAAGCTGTAAAGGGGGAAGAAGGCACACGTCGTTAGGCGCGCAGTTTGATTGACTTCGTTGTTGTTACAATAATGTAGTTGAAAATTATCCGTAGGGAGTTACATGTGCCTTGAAACAGCGATAAAATGTGAGATCTGTGAATATCTGACAGTATTTCAGTGGCATCGCCCTGAAATTTAAATGTTGTTGATTTTCCTGACAGAAGTTGTCACAAGCCTTGAAATATTTGCTTTAATCAACCGGTGATTGGTTTGTCCTTCATTTGGCGCGCAGATTGAATATATCGATGGTGGGTGTTGTGACGGTATTCACGCGTCTTCATTTTTTATATTTCTGAATAATAGTTAACCATGCTGCGTGTAATCGGTAGACCAAAAATATCTCTGTAATCTTTGTGGTGAAAATCTTTCTAAAGTTGCCGAAGTTGTTAAAATTGTGATACCTGTTGCAGTTTCTGAAATCGCGGGATTCCGTCACTTGAACATTCTTTTGTTTTAATTTTCCGAAGACGTAAACAAGGAGTGTGCGGTAGTTTAATGACAGGGATTAGAGAAAAAACAGGAGTATGCATTTTCCGTTAGTTGGGAAAACAAATGACGGAATATAATGCGGAACGATGTCATAGACGTGCAGACACATGCTTTTATTTGAATGTGAATGTGATTAGGCATTAAAAGGTGATTAAAATTCCGACTGGCGTATTTCTACGGTAAATGTTCGTACAAATTCCTTAGTGGAAAGCATAGGACGCTATTTTTGTGCCGGAATGGACCATGCCAACACAAGGAATCGACTGTTGAAGTGAACAGGAACGAATTGGAACATAGATGAAACAGAGTGACCTAGAGTATGATATTGGTTCTATGCGGCTTAGGTTGCAAACGATGCAAACATTAGGGATCGACTACTGAAGTGAATAGGAACGAATTGGAACATAGACTGAACAAGTGAACTCTTGAATTGCGTCTATGCGGCTATGGTTGCAAACGATGCAAACATTAGGGATCGATCTATTGATAGTGAATACAGAAAGCAACTAGTACTCCTGTAGCCTTAGCGTACGTAACTGCTCCATCCATTTTTCTACTTCACCAGTTTAATCAAGCAGTAGCAGTGCATAGACGCTTACAACTGCTCCATCCTTTTCCGCAAACATCTACGAGTCACACAGAGGTATGTCCGGCTCAGACCTATTAACAGCTGCTCCATCCGTTTTCTTCTGGACTTCGCAAGTTATGACAGAGCAGGTAAAGCCATGCCTTAGACACTTCTAATAGCTACGCATCATTTTGTCCAAACTACTTACTAGTTGCTGACAAATGCTTATTGCTGAAACGCAGGTGATCGAGTCGAATCACTGAGAATAAACACTAATGGGAATATAAGAACGTGAATTAATGTATTCTGAAGTCTGTGAGAATTGAGGTACCTGCGAATTCCCATCTTCATTCCGCACACGAATGTAGCCATTGGGTTTTCGCGCCGTATGTGTTTAGTTCTTCCGCGATGACTGATGCCCTGTATCACATGCAATCGTGGTCACCTGTTCATCCACATCTGATACCTGCAAGAAAACCGTGTACGCTTTTGTGAATGAACCACTTTCTTTAATTATATCAACAGGATAAGGTCCTCCCGCGTCATGAATGGGGACGTCGACCTCTCGTAAATGAAAGTGAAAACACTACAAAACGTTATTACCGTAGGGGTAGGGTGTTTCCGACAACCACCTGAGCAGAATTGAATAAAGGAAACACAATCGGACGGTAGAAAGGCTACATACATGTGCCACTGCACGACTATCCACGACGAAAGCGTCGCCATCATGTTTCACACGCAGCTGCAATGTTCACAAGGTGATTACCAAATGAATCAGCATTGACCTCATACACTCACACGTCAGAATCTCTTCTTCGAAATGGAGTCGTGGCGTCGTCCATTCAGACGTTTGTGAAACAAATGGTTTGTAAACGTAGTCATTTCTGTGAAAGAATATTTTTGACTCACCGATCTACACATCGAAAACTCCGCGTGGGATCGCAAATCCTGTAGTCAGGTGTTTGTATTTCGTACTCTCGCATCATCCCTTCGCTGGTGATACCTACAGATTTTTTGAAATGGCGACAGCTAGGAAAGCTTGGGTGCGTTCTCTTCTCAACCGTCCGTTTGCATTCTCCAGCCGATTGTTCGTACGATTGCAAAGTGGACAACAATCGCTTTTGCGCATGAATGAACCACTTCCAGTTTGATGTACAACCACAATGACCCAACAAATAATTCAAAAACTTTTATCGTCCTGCGATGATTATTCACAGTCACGTTTGAAACCACGGTATACGGTGTACATGTTGCACACTCATGTTCTTCATTGTCCACCGTAGCCATTCGGTGAAGAGATAACGACCGCGGAAAATAGAGTTCGTCGTTAACAAAACATGACAAAATGAATGTTACCACTCTACGTAGCTTACGATACGGCACCGCGTACATGAAAGTAACACATATGTGGCAGCCAAATACCACATGGACTGCTCTCATTTGCGCAGCCACTTTATCCATGACAAACGTCTTCACTTCAATGTGCTCACCCATCATTTTCGAAACATTTCGAACAGCTTTACGTAGTGAAGCATACTTCTCACTACGAAGTACCCCGTACATCACGGGTCTGCCGTGTCCCATACCATCTGTTACGAGAAACTGATATAACTTCAGCCTTCGAAAGTATGACAGAGTGTTCCATGACATACTTGTGTCTGTTTGTCTCGTGAGTAATCTCACATTCACAACATGCGGGAAGCGTCGGAATAGTTTCAATTGCGATCGCTGAGCAAAGCAGATATCGTATATCTGTTTGCCTTTCATCCCGCATGGTGCGCACCAACACCTATCGCGCTAAATCACCGACAAGAACTTGCTCAAGGTTCTCTGATGATCGTTACCGTTGTTACATAACAAATCACTGACAATTCAGGCTTCAACTTGCGGCGGAATGTTTCCAACGTCAGCGGTTGTGATAAACTCCGCGTAAACATCCGCTACATACTGCTTATATAAGCGAGTTGGAGTGTTGTATACTGAAACAGACTCCTGCATTCGTTTCAATTAAACCGCACAGTGAGTCCACGATTTGTAGATGGACTCATATAACAGGCGATTGAGAGGGTGGTTGTGCTCTAGTCTGAAAGCACACAACCAGACAGTCATTACGTCGGACCACATGGAAGCGTGACTGCAACATGTACCGCGAGAACTACTTGTTAAAATTAACAGTTAACCCACTAGACACGTTGCACTCCTCTGCATACACTCCGACGCCTTTTGTACTTTCGTACAACGATAATAAATCTGCAGGGTTTTCGAGGAATCATTCACCCTACCTTTTCGTACTTCAGAATCGTTTTCGACCTACGGCTCGTCCCACAAACGTGAATAACTCCACCTCCTCCATGTACCTCTGAAGGCACTCCTGGAACTGTGAGAAGGTGCGAAATTCACGGTTCTCAAACATCGCCTTGGAAGTCGCAATATAGTCCATTTCCTGCAAATAAAAATGAAAGGAATTATAATGCATGGGAGAATGAAGAATAAGTGTAAAAATTATTTCAACATCCTTGTGTTAACATTCTCACACGCAACCACAAAAAACAACAGCAGCCATACCGAATTTCGGAACGATATACCCTAAGGTCGTTTCCAATTAACGGCAGTTAAAACAAGCACATATGAGGTCATTGACGCAGATTTCAAGATTTTAATTTCTGCATCAAATACCAGGCTAATTCAGCGGTTTTTGTCGAAAAAATATTTTTCACAACTACGACAACTTAAAAAATCAAGCTCTACGACTAGCATTCAAGGTTAACCATCCTATGTTGATAAATGGTCTGTTATGTATAAGTTTGATTTTAGGTTATGGATTATGTACAGGGCTTCAAGGGTATATTTACGGATCGGCAATTTTCCAGTTTCAAGGAATTCAGTTGTTTACAAAAGTACATGAAGGACCACAATGCTTTACATGTGCTTGGTTCAAGCAAAAATCAAGCAGTGGACGCTTGAAGTACGACAAGGTGTGTGTGAGTACTACTGAGGTTACGTGGTAGATGGTGTACCGAGTTATCAAATACAAGCGACGTAGGAGCGAAAGCCCTGAGTTACGACGTGTTTACTGAGTCCAGTTCACATACTTTCCGTTGCCCAGTTTTCGTGATACATGCTGCCAACCACGCTTCAACGTCGTTAGGAGACAGATCATATTGGTTGTTAGATCTTACACTGCAGCGCAACAACGACCTAACTGCCTTCCTATACGATGCGCATCCAACAAATCTTCCGCTCACTGCAGGTGAAGTTAGCAACTCCAGATAGGGAACCTAATCATGTATCAGCAACTATTTTATGGATTATAAATACACAATTTGAAGCAAAATGATCCACAACTTATACTATGCACGTTCATTATTCATTCGTTTTTACAAATCCTTTTATCAAACAAATCACACATTTCACCTACCTTGTCAACGTATTTCGTTATCAAAATATCGCAATTCCTTAACGTCCCTAATAAAAATTTTCAACACATTAAGACAAAATCATTTTCCACAGCAAAAAATCGACATATTCCATGATTTGTAAAATATACCGTCAATTAACATTCAGATTATATTACAACTTCATATATTAACGGCCTACACACGTGAGGATTTACTCCCTGCGAATAGTTTTCAGCAATATTGTAACGGGCAAGCCAGACGTCCTGACTTCGTGTACCCGCTACACTCGTAAGCCAACTTTGAGTCACGTGGAGACACCGGGGGACAACGTTCTCCTGAAGTAGGGGTTCCAATGATAGTTCTATAAAAGCAGACAACAGAAAAAAACGTGAGCCAAAGCCCCAGTAAAACCTGCACTTGACCTGCATAATTGAAAACAAAAATGGTGCCAAGAGCACGGCAGCACACCGCGTCACAATGTCGAAGTTCGAGAATAACGTACGGTAAGATCGTTTTCAGTTAACGGCCGGGTAAACAAACGGTTATATGTCCATGGCACAGGTTTCAGCCTTTCCAATCTCAGCACCAGTTACCTAGTTAATGGAGCGGATTTTCCGACAAAATAATTTTTTACCCACGATAACTTAAGAGATCACGGTATACAATTAACATCCAAGTGTGGCCTTGCCCTAAGTGAACAAGGTGGTCGTGTTGTCGATCAATTCCACACAACCGATGTCCGCTATAAGTCAACAGGATAGTAAGAAATTTGTTCCAATCATTGGGTGTTGTACACCTGCTACCGTGATACTCCAGGGAAAATGACGCCTGATGTCAAAATCCAGTGTGAGTAGCTTTCACTTAATGTTGGAATCCTTGAACACTTAGCAGCCTGTAGTGTGTACGATATTGGTTGACGATTGCGTTTGTCACACTTCGGTTGAATAACGCCAACCTCTGCGCCTGTGTCGATGAGACAATTCAGAGCAGTTGAACGGTCAAACACGAGATAAACGACAGTCTGAGGAGCCGTGAACAGCCGTCGCGATTACTGTCCAACCTCTGCGTTTCCCGAATGGGAATTATTATGAGAAAAAGAGCATGGTCTGGCACAACGGACCGCTTTAGAGCTAACTTGACGACGATAACGACACACATTACGATCGACTCGTCACCTGCGTGAACAGCTTCGAGATTGGCGGTGATAGAAATGGCCTCTCGATTGTGTTACCAGTTGTTTATTGATTGCAGAGAGCTGTGCGGCCATGTTGAAAAACGGTCACTTTAACGCATCCTGTTCCGTTTGCCAGTCATGGCTCGACAACAAGTTTGGTGAATGAACATGGGATAGTCCGCGGCTCTGATAACTCTAGTATACCTGGTCAGCCAGCTCTTCGAGTTTGCGAAGTGTTGTGTACTCATCGAGTATAGACAACATTTTTCGGATAGCGTCTGGCAGATTTTCGGGCCAAAACTAACAAAGGATTGGTTCGTTCACCGTACGTTTGCTTTGAAACTGTCACGTGACGGGGTTGTGAAGAGGTCCTGTCGCCCAACTCTACTCGTGCCAAAAGCTTTCGCAGGTTCTGCTCATCGGTTGCTGTAGTTCGTCTATTGATCGCGGCCTTTAAGTTGCCGTACGGGCTTATGCTTGGTCGCGTATGTATGAGGTCGATGACTTCAGTAGCGGCCTGCTGGGGGGGTTGACAACTATGAAATTATAAATGGACTTTCGCCAGCGTATCCGTCTAGAGACAAAGACGGCTTTGGCTTGAGCCAGTCAAAGCCTAGGATCACGACTTCCCAATTCAGGAAGTTCAACATAAAATACATTTGCCAGGGCATTAGAATCTGGTTCAAGATCGGACACGTTGACAGTGAAGAAAGTCACTACAATAAAAAGGAACCGATCAAATGACGGAAAATCGGTATATATTCTTCTGGGGAGTATGCAGGTGTGAAAGGAAAACGTTCGAGTGAACGATGGAGAATTAGTCAACAAGGGGCAGCCAGTTGTGTAGTGTGACCAATAAATGAATCGCCGATGCTACAAAACAATCTACAATAACTGTTTACGATAAAGTCCACCACAGTTAGTCCGCTGCGTGTTGGAAGGACGTTCCTGTTGAGCAAAAGAAAATTTTCAGCGAATTCATTTCCTCCAGCGTACTAAAAAACACTGTTGACACAGCTAACTCCTGGTAACAATGACCACGGGCAAGCATCAGCCAAGGCGCGCGAGGACAAGGTGTGTATTAATTCAAACGATAGACAAGCAAATGATACGTAGAATGAACGTAACAGTTATGGATAATGTGTAATAAGAGAGCAAAAGACTGAAAGACTCGACAGTTCTGACTCTGCTGTTTGTCACCTATGTGCTGATTGCAGGAGAGTTAAAGGCTAATGAACTCAACCATTTATTTCAGCATTTTCACATTTTGACTTCGTGTCCGCACCTAAGTTTTATATAGTGTTTAGATCCACTACAAGGGTGTATTGGGAGCTAATTTGCTGGGCCTTCTCGGGCATTAGGTTGATCAAAGTGATACAATTACTCTGAGTCTACCTCAGTTTGCCCAGCGTCCACCACGAGGAGAAAACTCTGAAGATGTCAGACATACCCAACCTTTACCGAAAACTTGTTTCCCATGGGCCAGATGTCTCAAAACTCTTAACGGGCCTGGAGGGCTTGAAACACTGATCTCCATCATCTTCGATACCCTTTCAAGGGCAAGGTGCTCAAGGTTACACTTCTGAACGCATCTGTGAGAAACCCGCTCAAGTGAACGCGATCGGTGTACATGGTGTAGGGGGATTCACATAAATGCGCGTCATACGCATAATTAACAATGCCACTACACATCAGTTGTGCGAATAAATCAACAATATAGACATAACAAAAGAGAAAAATTCCAGCTTATATAAAAACATTCAGGACTCCTGTTTCTAAAACGATTGCTCTCATAATTCCCAATACTCGATAAAAAAAATCTGCGTGGTTACATCAACTTACACTTCACAAGGTGATCCATGACCTACTAGTCAAGGTCATACCAGAAAGCGGTTTTAAGGAAGGCGGAAATGGATGTCGACGAATTTGTCATTATTTAATGTGAGCGGCCCCGGAAAATGTGTACAAAGTTATGTCTGGTTTTGTGTGGGCTGTATATCTTGCGAACAAGCAAAGTTTCATTGAGCGTAACCTAAATATTCGTATCCCTCTCTGCGCTAACGCATTAAGTGATGCCGCCTTCGTTGTTTTAGAGTAATCTATCGACGGTGAACATCAAGCATCATCCAGTGGTTGCCAAAACGACGGTATTTAGTCTCTCACATAGATCAACAGAGCGAGGGGAGTGAAGTTCACCCAAGGTTGTGTTGCCAAGCGGCCGAGTATTTTCCCCACATCAATTCCGCAGAAGGTTCCGCGATTATTAACAGCTGAACAGATCAGGTTGTAGGTGAAAATGAAGAAACACTCACGTGGCTGAATTGCCCGACCTTTCTGTGAAAACTTGAGAAGTCGTGGCCACCCGACAAGCTGTTCGAAAAGCTACAAATTAGAGGACCGGAATTAAGAACGATGAAGGCTGTATTCACCTTCAGTGGAGCGTAATGGTGCCTGAAGCTTGTTTCACGTTAATCACCCTGGTACACCTCACTCCGTGCGACATCAGAGTTGGTGCTTTCCGAAAACTATCCTACTTGCATGAAGGCTGGTTGACAGTGCACTATTATGCCAGGTCCCTTGCGTAAGCGAGAACTAAATCTGGCGTGTGTATCCATCGTTCAACTTGAGCAGCAGAACGCCTTTAGCGAAGACTGTACAGAATACCGTAAAGGCCGATGAAGGTACGCTGGCCGGACTTCAGCCTGTCGCCAAAACGGTGTCCTGTCTCTCGGTGAGGGGGTTTCAGCCAGGCTATCTCATGGTACTCAAATGACGATACTGCCGCTCCGTTCGGTTGTTACGGATAAGGTTATCAGACACTACCATGAGATTGATGTTCGCATGAGATCTAGTTACGTTTTAATGTCCGTCCAAAGGAGGATTTGGATTGTCAGGGGCATGGTTAGTGTGCTCCGTGTGCTGTTAAATTGCATGTAGTGCAAAAGGTTGTCAGCAAATCGTGTCAACAATTGATGGCTCCTCTTCCTGTTCATAGCAAACTAATCCGTGGCGCCTTTTTCACAGTCTGTGGAGTGGATTATTTTGCACCTCTGGAGGTTTGAACTGGGAGAAGCATTTGTGGAATATACGGTTGTATCTTCACTTTATTGAGGACGATAGCTTCACATTTGGAAGTGGCACGGTCGGCGTCGACTGACTCATAGTTAATGGTCCCAATGAGGCTCATTGGCCGTCGAGACGTGCCGGAAGTTATGTACGGCGATAACGGGTCCAGCTCTGTTGAGGTTGAACAAGAGCTAGTGAAGACGTTACTTGCCTTCGATCAAAGCAAAATCCATCGTAGTCGGGTGCTCCGCGGTCTTGACTGGCACTTTAATCCTGTCGTCGCTAGTCATTTGGGCGGAACTTGGGAGCGCATGGTTTGCACAGTTCGACGGGTCATGTGGGCTGAAGTGAGACAACAAGCGATGTCGGACGGGACTCCACATTTACCTGATTGATTTCGAGAGAAGTCTGAACGACAGACCTTTTGTTCCAGTCTACGATGCTATGGACGGTCTCTCGGTTTTGAGATCAAACAAATTGTTGCTCCTGAAACCAACCCCGGGCCTGCCGTTTACCCACGTCAAACTCTAGAAGGGCGCAATAAAGGGTGAATACAGGCTCAACATCTGACTAGTGTGCTCTGGGGACGCTGGACAAGAGAACACCTACGCCTTGTCTACGCATACCATAAGTGGACGAAGACTAGGCAAAACGTGAAGGATTGTGACTTTCCCCAAAGATTATGGGCTCAAAACCCGTAGATATGTGGCACAAAGTTGTGGTTAGTAGAGTAGTGAAGGGTGCCGGCAATCACGTGTAC
Source organism: Paragonimus kellicotti (assembly GCA_014220965.1). Lineage (NCBI taxonomy): Eukaryota > Metazoa > Platyhelminthes > Trematoda > Plagiorchiida > Troglotrematidae > Paragonimus > Paragonimus kellicotti. The sequence continues at coordinate 60,309 of LOND01000057.1, forward strand.
GAGGCATATTTGGGGACAAACAGTGGCGTGATTAGGAGAAACAACAGGTTGGTTTATCCCCTCGAATGGGCGGAGGACAGTAGCGTCGCCGGTGAGTAAAGCTCAGACGGAAGGAAATCAGTTTGCGATACAGATTGAACCCGTTGTTCCACGAGTGCTCGCAAACCATGCTGATTTCGGGGCCGGTGAATAAGTAGCGGCTTGGGTTGAGTGTTTGATGAATGTTATTTCTTTTATAGTAAGTCAGTGACCACGTTCCTTGTTTCATTTATTCCGTTCACATCGATGTTTCTTCTTACAACGGAAATCTTGGCACAGAGCGCAAGCCTTTATAGTGTTTTTCTTATTCTTGCTTACAAACGAAGTTTCACTTTTATACAACTTTTCGCGTCACCTGTTCATGTTGTCCAGATTGGTGAAAGTGACCTTGCAATGTAATAATAGATTGGCGCACATCGGTTTGCTCTTCTCTCCGTTGCGCAGTCACTTGACGATACTACACGGATCTTTTCACCCGATTGTTGTAGCTTCGCCGTACTACGAACGTCATCACAGCTCTAATCGCGCTTCAGAAGCCCACGGTAACTTCGTAAATTCTCCACTTTTAGATACTGGCTATTTGAAATATTGTAGGGGTCATCTTGAACACATGTGAACACTCCCTGTGAGTCGAATTCGTTGATTGCTGTAACTTGCTGGAACCTCGTAACTATTCTGTTAAATTCATTTATTTTGTTTCCACCGATAACCTAGTGGGATACACTTGTTTTTACTCCGACTACTCAGTAACCCGTCTTGCCCACTACAACTTTCCTGCCAGGAAGGACACGACAATTGAATGGACGCGCGCGATGAACCATTCATCTCGCGAACGTTAATCTTAATGTGTCATAAACTCTTTATATCATCCACTCGTGAAAACTTGTTCTCGCGTAGCATTTCTTCCCCACGTCCTATTGTTGGACCTTTGTTCATACGTACCCTGGTCTCATTTACGCTTGATCGTCCTGCCATTACGCGGCTGTGGCATTCGGCCATAAATAACTGAACCGCTGATCATTGAACTTACATATTTGGTGGATCCAATATTGTGGTTTGTTGTTCTCTTCTATTTAGTTCATGTTAACTTTCTCGCACCTTAGTAATAAGAATCTCGACGACACGATCGTCTTCCCTTTTAGATCCGAATCCGTTGCCCAGCGGGCTCAGAATTTACATATGCGCGTTGCTTACAGAATCGACTATTCTAGATTCAACCTGTCGATAGACGTTGCGGGTAGACTGAGCGTTGCTCGAACAACCAATAGACGGCCGGGATAAACACGGTCGAAATACAAATGCTAATCCCAGACTGTGAGTTCTTCAGTTATCGTGCGCGAAAATATCTCTCCACATACTCCGCTTTCAGGCCTTGATGCCTGGTGAAGAAATTAAAATCACCAAAAAGTGAGTTTTGGACAGATATCTACTCGTTTGAATTTGCCGACAGTTGGAGAGACCTAACGTATGTTATTTTTTAAATTCGGTATGGCTGATTTTGGTTTAGCCGTTAGAGTGTGATAGTGGTCGTCTGGTGATACTTATAACAGAATTTACTTATATATATACAATTATACAGAAATTGTTTGACCTTTCGGCAACGGACACGGAGTATATTGCAGCTTCCAGGATGATTTCTGAGATTCGTGAAGTTCACACAGTTTACTGTTCCAGGAGCGCCTACAGAGGTACACGGATGATGTCCGTGTTATTTATGTTTGTGGGTCGGTGGACAATGTGTCATTCGCAAACAGTCTCAAAAAAGTGTGAACTGACAATCTGGAGCGATTCATCTTTTGATAACATTGAGTAAAGGCGGGTTCTTTCACGGATGTACACAGCCTTATCTTGCAGATATCTGTTTTGATGAGCGAGTTCATGGAGACTTTACGTGATAAACAGCTTCGGTCATCGGGATGAACGCCAGAAACTTATGCAAACCAACGGCTATATTCTACGCTTTAGAAACCTGGGGTAATATGTACCGCTTTGTACACAGGCTCCAAATAGATCATTCGTAGCCAGTTTCGTACGCGTTCGTTCTCAGTGACTTCGTTGGTCAAGCCTTGTTGTTCAGCATAGGGAACTGTTTGCGTCACTCGTGGGGTAGGACAAGTAGATGGAGTAAATACGAGTTTCTGTGCTGTAATTGCTGTTCGACGTCGTTAATTCAGCAAGTCACTGCCAGCAATGAAGCATATGTCACTCTGAAATGGTTCCACAGTTAGCTGTTTCATTAGGTTGCATTAATTAAATTGGTCATATGTAATACATTTCTCGTTTAAAACATATCTGCAGGCCAACCAGGGTATATGACAGACAGATGACTTCTACAGTTTCAATGGGGTCTTCGATATACATCCTATAAGTGTTGAAAGTAAATTCATCTCGATTTGCAGATTAGCTCTGCAGCGAAATGTTTACACTTTTGGTCGCAGTGAATGGGTATCCGTGCTATATACGGCCAAGAAAATAACACTTATGTGCTTCATTTTGGCCCATAGTACTACGTTGGGAAGAAATTACTAAAGTATCGTACTTTTTACAGTGCCATATAAAGCGTCGTGTTCATGACCCAAAAACGGTTTTATCGCCGGAGGGATAATCAGGTTTTCATGCCTAATTGGACTGAAATTTTAGGGAAGGGATATTTTCCGACTCCTATGAGGTAAACTTAAATGATACTTGTTCGGTGATATTCCGACTTAACATAATTTCACAATTTCGTGGAATTTTTATTGATCGTCATGCGATTGAACTTGCGCGCATTTCTTGCTTACTGTTATGGAATATTAAAACAAAAAATTCCAGCGATGGAATTCAATCGGTTTAAGAGATGGAACAAGCCACAAAATTATAATAACTTCTATGTTTTAAAAACCACGATTTTCTCAAAGATCACATGAATACCTTTGGTCCACCGATAGGATTGAGCCAGTCGAAGCCAGTAAATGCGCACTGATTGAAGTTGAACTGCATAACAGAACGTGCTGCCGTGTTGTTGACGCCGTTCTAGTTTTCGTTCATGTATGTCGTGTGCATTGCTAACTGGGCCTGTGGCTTGCGCTTATTTTTGTTGTTTCCTTTTACAGGTCCGTTGCTGGAACCCCCAATTCCGAAGACCGTTGTCCCCGGTTCCTCCACGCTGCCCTGGATCTGGTCCACAAGTATAATCGACAATCAGAGTGGAATCGGCCGATTTACATGCTACAGTGCCAGCGTGTGCACGAAAGGTTCGCACTCTCCGCCAAGAAGATTTCCAATGTAAGAAAAAGGAGCTACGAGAAATAAATAAGTAAAGACAGGGAACGTGGTCACCGATTTTCCATCTAACGCAGGACAATCGTCACTCAATGCAGGCAGCTACTTCAATGGCAGTAAGAGCACTTTCTCTCATCTCAAAGTTCACTGGTACTAGAAAACAAAATTTTCCCCGCAGTGCCACATTTTCCGTCCGTGTGATCTTCGAATGTGATTTTTATACAAACTATCAGCCTCAAAGCTAGCGCACCAACTGCAGTGGTGCAACATAGGTTCATGCTGTAAATGGTCACCTACTACTCAGTTCCTTTAAAAAATTATACTATCCCATTTAACATTACTCCACGCGCTACAAACCGGATTGTTTTTAAATCATTGGAAGAGTTGTTTAAAACCTCAAACCCGACAGAGTTTCTCGCTGATTTTTGGCTTCCTGCTATGCAGCCGTGTAGTGACACAGACCACTGTATCATAATCGTTTCCTTATCTCGCTAACCGTGACTGTTATAGTTCGTCTTTTCCAGTTGATAAATAAGTCAATGAATACAGCTGGGTTCCAGAGTTGACTGTTTTCTCGTTTCTCGCTTCCAGTTCACTTTCCAGTTAAGCTAAAAACACCGGATTAAAACTGGTCGGCCGGATAATCTTGAGTGTTGAAGACAGTAGAAATCTTCGTATAGTTTTCGTGGTCACGTGACCTCACGAATATCCAAATCTTTCAAGTTGCGGGATTGTTTATCACTACGGGCCAAGTGTAGGAATCTGGGATTAGATATTGTAAAAGGATATTGAAATACCTCAAATCCGAAACCAAGTTCGACGAAGCGGCTAATAAATAAATCTACTTTAAGCTAATTAGATTTTCAAGTGTTCAGACGATGCAGCCCAGCATACTGCGAAATTACGGTGTTCACTTCTGTCCAGCGGGTACTTAAAACAGTAAAAAAGCAGCGGTAGAAGTAAAATACCTCATGTCAACTTGCGATGTCAATTTGTAGTTGACAGCATTAAAGTTCTGTGGTTCAGAGTCGCGCAAAGTTTTTGCTATAACTGAAAATGTATTCCCACCCACCTTGAGCGGTTTGCTGTCAACAATAGCGGATATCACTCAGATTATGTCGATATGGCGGGGTGGAAGTCATGTGATGCAGAACAAGCCATAGTAACACGTAAATTGGATTGATCGAGCTTATCCTAACTACCAGTGGGTGAACTAACGGAATTACTAATATTGGCACGCTGGTGGACAATTACACTCAAAATCCATTCACAAACGGCGCTGTCAGGTGAAACGTGTGCATACCTCCCGGGGAAATTTTATTTGTTTCAGTACGTCTACTCGTGAAGACAGACTTGGAAACACTGTATGGTAGGTAAGGTACTTGAGAAAACCGTCAAATCAAAACAAACGTACATTGCTTCAACAATAAAAAAATTGATGTGAAACAGTCGCATATTAGAACTATCGCTTGCATCGGCCAGGGTCTAGAGTTCGAGCTGAATTCGTTTCGCCAGATGCTAACGTTGAGCAGTCATCCTATCTAGGAACACGAAGTTAATGGAGGATACAAGATACTATTCGCAAGGGAAACTGCAAACAATGCACAAATTTTTATGACCCATTTTCGTATGAACCCCATAACGCACTCACAGATGAGGACACCAAACACTTCAATTCGTTCTAGAGAACAGTGCCCTTCACCGGCTAGAGTTGACTTAAATATCCACTCCAAATTCAGAATGTTTGCGATTTACAGCCGCTAGGTTTCATGATCGTTATGTCCTGATCTTTAAGTATATACAACTTCACATGCTACTAAATATGTGAACATTTCTACCAACCACTGTAGCTTGCTCTAAGCATACTTATGGGAATGTTCACTGGATAGTTCTTCGGGAGTATTTTTGAAGATTACGTATCACATGGAACATGCCTTCTACTCAACTTAACGTAGTTGCTTTTCCATGGTGATCCCTGGGTCCCATAGCGTAGATCAGTGTTGAGGGTCATACAAGCATTGCGTCCTATACGTTGTTTCTGGTTTCTCCCAGTAGTTATTGTAATGCTCTTCAGTGCACTGCATTTATTCAAACGACAAATATATGGATAATACCGATGAACGTGTTTTGGAAGCATGCTCTGCAAACTCCTGAACGCGACGCACTGATGAACTTTCAAGCATAACCACACTAAATAACTCTGCGTGGTAATCTATCCGGCACGGCAGCTTCCAGTTTACACAAACTGCTGGGTCAACTTTCTTGGGAGTTTTAGATTACCAGCCGTACATTTTGGCGCTTGCCAGTAAACTTCTGGGTAGGTAAGTTGGCCTATACTTTGGTGGTCGTTGTTTGACGCGCTGATTCGTTATTAAATGTGTTTCAAGTCTATTCGTGGATGGTACATATGTGCTGGCGGTAGTTACTTCCGTTTTGTTGAGAAAAGCAGCTACTGTGTGCTGCCACTGCAGGGTGCCGGACAGGTGGCCAGGCCACTGCTTTGGCCGACAAATAGACTTCACGAGAAGCCAACGTCATGCCGACCTTAATGCGGCAGATCCGAACTATGAGACATCATTGTCTGACTCCTACTGAAACCACAAAGAAAAGCCCATACGTGTGCATCGGCGCTAGCTAGGGAATTGACTTCCGATGTATTCGTTGTTTGTTCAAGTCTCACTTTTAGTAGCCGGTAAGTGAGGTGCAATCGGATTACCAGCATTTCGTAAGATGCCTGTTGACGTCTAACAAATGCATATATTTTGTTCCAAGTTTCGGGTTAGAAGTTTCTCACGATTTCACACAATAAGACGTAAACAAGCATTGCGCAGTGTAAGAACTCGTCTACCGTTTAGACCATGCCAGCGTTTCACGATAGAGGTGTCAGAAAACCGAATAACATCCGCCATGTATATCGCAATCCGGTGGTGTAAACGAGGTACAAGCAGGACAAAAGAAGACTACGCGAGGAAGAAGAGCCAACAACCGGGAGCACCAATAGACTTGGTCGATCTGACAAACGACGGAAGCCTCGAAGTACACTGAAGTAAGGCAACTGATACAAACGACGAAAACCACAGGCAAAACACTAAACGTGCAGCGAACTGTAATTCTATCGGCAGTGCGGTTAGACGGTGGCTAAACAGTGCTTAACAACTTCACTACCAAATGGTTAGGAATGAACCCGCTTTCCAGAAAGGGACAAACCAATGGACAACAGCCCAGGTGAGTTGATCAGACGGCAAAAGCATGAATGGTATAAAAATGTGGAATCATGTAACACTATATTGGTAGTAGCGAGATTTATAACAGACAACTGCAACATGGTTAACGGTAACTGGTTCGCTTTGACATAATCTGATAAAAAGTCTACATTTTTGTAACCTTTCAGATCATTTACGTAGGCATCCATGGCGAAATGCTTCGTTTGGCTGACGTGAATGATTTAAAGGTATAATAAGAACCTCCTTCGGGTATCAGCCAAATAAACCAGAAGTCAGTGTTGGTGTTGGGGCTCGGAATAAAGATGAACTTGATTAGCGACATCAGTAAAATTAGCTCGTCATAATCGACCCGACTAGGATCGATACAAGACTGGAGCTGGCAAGTGCCTCATGCTGTTAAACGATGAAGTCACAAAATATTCTGGACAGAAAGTTTGAGTTTCTCGTGTGCCGTTCGTCCGATGACAGCTACTTTCCCCTTTCTGATTCTTGACCACCGTGCGTGACAACTTGTCCTGTTCTTCCGCAGAACCACTCTACCACGTTCCAGATTTGTGGAACGGTAAGCTGACTAATCCGTAACCGCGCTGTGCAAGCCCTACGATACACATAACTTATTACGTAACTGAAAAAGAAATTTATATCGATCTGGATATTTTTCCGATAGTACCAATAGTATACTAAAAACCCGTTGATTCCGACGTCGTTTCTTCACCAGTTCTAAATGGACGTGAATCCTTATTGGCCAAGCCACTGAGTGCAATCTTCTTTATTTTTATGAAAAAACAAAGATGTTAGTATCGAAACTGTGACAAAAAATAAGCAATTCGACCCGGTTGCCTGACAGGAAGTTAATATGGAAATATATATATATCGCATGCCCATATTTAGCTCAAAAGAGCAGTACTGCCTCATACGTACATTTCATATTACAGCTTATAAAGCCAAGCCGTAAACCAGACTCCGAGAACAAAAACGGGATTCTCCTATCACGAGAAATCTCATCAATGGCGACCAGCTTTGGCTCGATTCCATGAGCAACAGTAAATCGATACAATATAGGTGTGAAGGAAATTGTGACCGTCCCACAAGCAGAGTGTGCGGTTGACCTGATTGTCAGTAGGATGCACGTCAAAGAGTTGTCATTAGACTCGATTGGTCGCGCTGTAGTGAACAAACCAATTTGTATATCCTCCATGACAGTAGTCACAACCAAGAGTCACGACTTATAACGAACTGTACTGTATGAGTGGCGCTTGTGCCAACATCAATGATGTACCTGGAGTCGTTGATCCCGTTAAACATCAGGCGCGGTCGCATGAAGCAATCAGATAAACCCTGAATTAATGTTTACTAACTTTGGTATGCCAACCTAAACTAACTTGACTGCTTTGTGTGAATAAAAAGCTTAAAAGTACCTATCGGGCCGGTGACCTCTTTGCTACGTGATACTTCTTGTGAACGTAGGCGTGTTCACCCATTCCTTCTGCTTCCGTCTGTCCGATGTATAACACTTACAAGTGTTCCATTTGTGATTGACGGACCCAGCTCAATTACTATCAATCTGTTTCTAAACAGCTGGTCCAATGGAAAAGTCGACTCTATCTACGTCACTCAGTTGCAGGCCGCTTGTCGTTGAACAGCCCGCGACGTGGGTATGAACCTTTCTGTTTCAGCATGGAATAAAAAAGAAGCCATTCAGGTCGATGATGAATGCGAATCAACCACGTTCATACCAGCACGACTAAGCTCCAGCGCGCGCATCAGTAGTACAGAAAATTAAAGCAAAGCACTTGTTGCTGATCTAGTGGGTTGATGGTGCCAACACCAATGCGAAGAGATTACGTAATTGATGAGGTATACATATTCTCTTAAGAAGAGACTTGCATTGCTAATAGTTAGAAGCCAGACGGTGACGTCCACGGGTTACGTAAAGTTTACTTGGAGAGAAACCGCCCAAAAAATGACGAAGAATTGTACATTAATTGGATGGCTCAGACGTGAAAACAACGAAGCATCAGTTCAATATTTCTCTAGGGTGAATCCACCAGCGTTCCGCATACCGTTATTGGTGGCTGGGCAGGTGATCCATCTCATTTTGAATTAACTGCTCTCTTCCCATCAACCAAAGATCAAATTGTGTTGATCGACGACTGTTAACTGTTTGGGAAGCGCGGGCAGTGAACAGAGGATGAGGACACCAGCCCATGGAAATTGCGATGGAACACTGAAGAATAATCAGGGTCACTCAGTCGTGGCGCCAAAATGCATTAGGTTCTTTCAAGAACCTCTTTCCGTTACTCATGGTGCTTGGTACAGAACAATACGCTTGAATTTCTGAAAACAGCGAACGAACCGCGTTAATATTTGTAAAGTAGTGACGTTCTGGTTCATTGTAAACACCTGACACATCCAAAAAGTGGCCGGGATTAGTCTCCCTGAGATAGTCTCCAACCAGGTGATTACCGCACAAAATTGTATCGCCCCTGTAAACAGCATAATCGACAGGTTCCGTTTTGATATTCCAAATTCCGGCACCCCTGATATTGACTCAACCGGTCGGCGAAAATGGCCAAGAACACAATATCAGAGATGAGCCGTGACGGTAATTGACGGATGAAAGAGGCATACGTACGAACAAAACGATGGATGTATTGTTAAAAGTAGACTGACTCACCGCTGAGTCGAGGTCCGTTGAGTGAAATAAGTTGCCACACAAAAAAGAACGGTGACGCAGAGTAGGCTGGGACTACGTCGAACAAATAATTTTGCTCGCGGCGTGAGATAGCAGACGTTAACCAGTAGCAGGTCGGCAGGTACATGGAGCTAGAAACCTTCACCGTGCAATTACTTCACCAGCTAAACAACCGCCTGAAATGATAAGACAAAAGCGGGGCTCGGAAACTCCCGTTCTTGTTGCCAGCCAAATTAAAAAATGTTGATGCTTTCAAACAAGGACACAGATGAGGTTAACAAAACGGCACGCACTAGGCGTACAACGATGGGTTACAAAGTATATCCATGAACTGTGGACAATAAACATTCGACGGCGTACATCCAGCGTCACGAATCGAAGTCGTAAACCATGGTTTCTGGAATTATCGCAAATGAACTAATACTCCACGCACAGTTCGCTTCCTTTCTTCGGCACTTGTTGCAGAAATTAATACCATCAAATTTCGTCATTGACTTTCATCCGTTTGTTTTAATCAGCCGATGATTGAAAGCCCCCGTAACGTGGTGTTTACAATATTAGGTCAGGCTTCCGTTGTTTTCATCGTTTGTGTGACAGGCGTTGCGTGTTAATAGGTGGATGCATGAACAATACACATATGTATATAAATTAACGCAAAAATATTAATCCCTGATAAAGTGCGCTATTCAATCGTATTAGTAGCTTGTGGCGTCATTTTTTCTTAGGAGAAGAATTATACTGCAGCTTTCAAGATTTTTGAGAGTTGTGAAATTCATACTTTCTCAGAGCACCACTTGCGCCTGCAAGGTTGCATGGAAGACACTTGTGTCGTGTACCTTCATCGGAACATCCAAAAATCAAAAACAGTTCTGAAGTACGATGTGGGGAGGTTGCATGACCCCTTGTGAACCGTCTGGATTCATCATCGCTACACGGTGTAAAAGAAGCATAAAAGTGTATGCAGAGGTGTGCGACGTGTCTAGTGGGTTGCTTCTTGTCAGTTTCAATAATTTACTTATAGGTAAATTTATTGCAAGTCACGGTTTCATGTTGTCCAAAAGAACGTCTGTTTGGTTTCTAGCTGTTTTGAGTTAGAGCACAAACATCCTCTCGATAGATTGGCGCATAAATGCCCTCCCACGAATTTGGGGCTCATCTTGAGTGAAGTAAGTGACTCTGTGGGCCTGTTCGACATTAAGTAGACAGAAGGTGGCGAGTGGCCAGTGTTTACAACAAGTCTACCACAATCACGGACACCGGAAAAATACGACGCAAGCGGAAACTAGCAGTCCCAATTGAGCTTGCTGTAGAACACTTGTTACCGGGGGCCAGCGCAGCTCTCAGGAATGCTCTCCAAAATAATTCGAGGGGTGTCTTGCGTACTGTTCAGAGTGAAGCCAACAGGTACACGTATACCTATTTTACATAGAAAAGACAAGTTCAGATCTTCAGATCTTTTCCACGTGTAGTAAATGTTGATGACACACTGGAAAGACGGACGTAATTATGTCATCAAACATTTCCTCATACTTCTCGCGCTCAAAGTCATCCACTTTTGTTGCCGATGGCGTGTGACATGACCGATTCATTATGTACGGTTGGGTCTGAAGTGAAAAGTGTACTGCCCTACCCAAACTGCTGCAAATTTTTCCGGAAGTGATGGGGGAACAAAGCCGTCAAGACATTTGTCATGGACAAAATAGTTGCACAAATGGGGACAGCTCGCGTCATGCTCGACTTCGATATTATATTGTGATATTTTCATATGCGTGAAACCATCCGAAAACATGTGGGTTGATGGCATTCATTTGTGATGTTTGTTAAAGGACAAATTCCATGGCGGTTGTCATCAAACATTTCCCCCATCACCATTGTTTCATCAAACTTTTAACAACAAGCTGTACCACTGCGTTCGATAGAAAATCACCTGTTATGCTCGATTCGGGATATTTCTACTGTGTGGAAACCAGCTCTGGAGTTCAGTTAAGTCAAAAATTGCGTTTCAGTATCTCTGAAACCATCAAAAATTCCTTTCGCAGTCGGTATCTTTCCAACCGAATGGCTACAATAGTGTTATCTGCACTGTCACGCACTCTATGTGGTAGTATCAGGAATTTGTATGAATCCTCATCTACTGAGGATGCGGCTGCTGACAGAGCTTCTGGTGCTCCCCTACGTTACCCCCCAAACCCAACCTCTGGACTTGTAGACGGCCAGTCACCCCGTGATACTCATGTCATTTTCAGTCCTGGCAATCAACTTTCTCATTCCTATACTTCTGAGGATCAGGCCAGGATCGATGATATGTATGTTGTTTCTCATACTTACGGTATGTTTGGAGCTCCGGAAGCTATGAGGATATCTGGCCCAAGAGAAGAGCCATTAGGGGAGGTAGAAGGGATTCACGAAACTTGTGTCTAACCAGAATTTTTCACTCCGTCGGTCCTCGAAGCACAGCTGAGGCAAGATAAATTTTTACTTGCCGAACAAGAGTATAAGATGCATAGAAGACTGCTGGAGCTACAGTGAAGATTGCTGGATGCCCACGAACACTCAAACGAGAAGTTGTTTTAATAAACCCAAATGAACGCGACAAGATAGGAACATCCCAATCTCCAGTCCAGTCCGGTCAAGTGAGTAACGTTGTCATGACTCTGGAAGAGTCTCTGAAGTCACTCATTCTGAGTTTAGGTCTGTCCAAGCTTCAGGTCAAACCACGTGATGGATGGCCACGATGCTTTCCATGGGTTTCTCAGAAATTTCGGAAATAATGTAGCAAATAAGTTGAATGATGACAGCAAGAGGCTTTCATATTCGATTTATTATTGCCGTAGCAGAGCATTGTATGCTTTTATCTGGGTCAACAAGATATAAAGAAGCTATAGACGTATACACAAGTCGGTTTGGCCGCCCAAATCAGATCGTTCAGTCGGTAACGCTTGAACTGCTTGGTGGTCCTAAGTTAGGTATTTCTGATTTGGATGGTCTCAGGCGTTTAGCCACCCGAATACGAGCATGTAGCGTCACATTGTCCCAATTGGGTAGGTCGAGGGAGTTGAATAGATCTACTAATTTGATCCGGTTGGTTAAACGATTGCCCAGAGGCCTACAGGAAAGATGGGCTGATATGGCTCACAACATAATGACTTCTTGAAGGGAGCCCTCCGTCGCCGATTTATTAACCTTCATTGAGAAATTAATATCTGTAGCCAGTAGTCAATATGGCCAATTAGTTTGATTGTCCGATCCGAACCCCATTATTCCTAGCAATTTAGATGCAAGTGGCCTCAATAGGTCCAGATGCCATGCTAACGTGACGGCCAGCGGTTTGAACGATCGGCTTGCCCGTTGTTCCCTGTGCAGAGGTGACCAGAACCTTACGGACCGTATGCACTTTGTCGCTCAGTCGTTAGAACAACGTCGGAACACAGTCAGGCTCAGCAGACGGTGTTTTATTTGTTTGAAGCCCAATCACATGGCCAAGTCATGTAGAGTCCATGTTAAGTGTCTGAGGTCTGGTTGTAATAGGCGTCACCATACTCCGATGCATGATGACATGTCAGTCCTTGTGTCCAAGACAAGCGAAGAGGCTGCACAATGTGGTGCAACTTCTACTAATCCAAAAGGTTTTCTTTTGGGCTTTGTACCTGTTCCGTTACTGAGCCGAACGTGCTCCATTAAAACGTATGCATTTGTGGACGATGGTTCGGATACCACCGTAGTAGACAAAAGGGTGGCTGCAAGCTCGATGTGCCTAGTGCTCCCTGTCGAATTTCGATTCGATCTCCGCATGGTACCCGCATGATGCCGTGTCATCGGGTAGCATTTGAAACTCAATTTCTGGACAAGACCAGTGTCATTTTTGTAGAGTCAGCTTATACTGTTGATTAGTTGCCGGTTGCGCAGGTCGACAGACCATCCCCGGTGGAGACGCAACAGGTGGCTCACTTGGCAGGAATTGATTTCGCTGGTGTCCTGAACAAAGGTGTAGGGTTTCTTATTGAGTGTGATGTTCCCGAGGCTCCCTGGGTATTGGAACATAGAATAGGAACTAGAAAAGAACCGTACGCTGTTGGAAAAGTCCATGGGTGGGGTCTCAGAGGTGCAATCCGTGCTGCACCTGGAATACTCAAGTGTGTGAACCACGTGGGTGCTCGATTGGTATCCTTGGAAGATAGAGTTGAAAGGATGTTTAAGTTGAAATTCATCGAGCAGGGGATCTCAGCAACAAGCCCTGTCAATCGAGGACAACGAAGCCCCAGTCAAGGTGGAAGCTTCTTTGGTCACGACGAAAATGGTTTGTCATTGCATACAAGGATAAACAAACTACCTGATAATCGCGAGATTTGTCAGCGACGTCTGTATTTATTTAAGCGGAGGCTACTTAAGGATACCACATTAAGATGGAAATATGCAGCTGTTATATCTTACCACATCAACAAGGGCTATATAAGAAAAGCTTCTCCCCAAAACGTTGATTACGCCAGATGGTGGTATCTACCACATCATCCGGTACTTAACCCGAACAAACCGGATAATGTTAGAATGGTGTTTGATTGCGCTGCCGTTCTATTGCAAGGGCCTGGTTTGACCATCAATCTTGTTGGAGTGCTCCTTCGTTTTCTTAAGCAAGCAGATATTGAAGAAATGTTTTTACAGGCTCAGGTTCCGGAAAGTGCCGGGTGGGCTTTAAGCTTCCTATGGTGAAGCTCATCTTCTTTGGGTGATTCGCTTGAGGTATGGCAGTTGAACGTCCTTTTGGTGCTACTTCTTCAGCGTTCTGTGTGAACTTTGCGCTTCAACGGGCGGCTGTCAACAATGGGCAGGATTTTATGGCCTCAACAATACCAGCTACAAAGGAGAACTAATAAYAAYAATAATAATAATAATAATAATAATAATAAAAGGAAGAAGAAGAATGGTATATTTCTCAACGCTCAGATGATCGTGATCAATGTATAAATGGTAACGCTACGTGCATGAATGCACACCATACACCTAATCAATAAGTGAACAATACACCAGTTTCGCAAGTAATATAACGAAGCAACATTGTAAGAGAGAAAAATCCAAGCTTATAAAAATACATCTGGGACACACGCGTCCAAAATGTTAGTTTCCAAGTGCTTCAATGTTCGATAAAAATGCTGAGTAGTTACATCAATTTCTGCTTCACAAAGTTATCACTGACCTAATGGTCAAGGTCATGCCAGAAATCGGTTATTTGAGGATGAGGAAAATGACCGGTCGAAGATTTTCGCCATTATTTGAGGTAGGTGGTTCCGGAAAAATAAGCAGAGAATTTTGTTGCGATGGGGGAAGATAGGGAACCCTATATTTCTGCGAAGAAAATGGGCGGTTCTCTGAACCGGACTTCTTTATGTCCATAAATCGATGGAAGTTTGCCAACCTCGCGAATTGTTCAATCAATACTGGAGTTTGAGTGTCTGGAAGTGGTGGAATGTTTTCTCGCGTCAGGTGTAATTGTGGAATCATGAATGAAAGGCAAAATTACGTGATGAACGGAAGAACGTGAAGTGGTCGTGTGAAGTATGACGAATAATGGAGTATGTAATTTTCTGACCAGACGCTTTATATAAAATTTGTAATTTTGTGTTAGCTAATAAAATATATGGCACTAGCAGACAATTGTTATCGTATAACGCGGAGAGAGATCGATTAACAGCCTTTCCTAGTACATGATTACAACCGAATTCTGATGTCGATTTGGTATACACATCCGCTATACAGGATGAAAACAATGTTCAAAAGAATAGAAAGATTGCCAGGTGATCCATGAGGATAGGAAGTATGGTTGGTTACGCGCTTTTGAATGTAATCATATGCGACAAACAGGTTGAGTGTACATTTCATTTCAAACAGTTTTATTGTGCAAAGCTTTNGATGAAAACAATGTTCAAAAGAATAGAAAGATTGCCAGGTGATCCATGAGGATAGGAAGTATGGTTGGTTACGCGCTTTTGAATGTAATCATATGAGACAAACAGGCTGAGTGTACATTTCATTTCAAACAGTTTTATTGTGCAAAGCTTTCGCATAGTGATGAATAACCACACACAGTTGGTTATCATTAAGTATGAAGTAATAAGCTTCGGTATCTAGATGATTACATCCGATGGTGAAATTGAAAACTTCTGTCCGCTCGAAGTAAACGAGACGTTGTGGATGACTGTCATCGGTCGAAACAATTGAGGAGGCTATATCAGCTGTAGACGAACTTCGCGCCCAGCTACATAAGGGTAGGTCTCGTCTTACGGAGTGGACATCTAACGGCGCCGAGGCTGTTGAGCATATACCTTTGGAGGATAGACTGCACAAACGGTCAACTTTGACCTAGAGGGTTTTGATTATCAAAGAGCCTCACGCATGACGTGGGAAGTGATAACTGAGTGCTTCCAGTTCCAGGTGCACCCTACAGATGCGTCGTATACTAGGAGGGGTATATTGAAATGTGTTGCTTCCCGATATGATCCATTAGGAGTAGTTGCCACAATGCTACTTCCAGCTCGTAATTTGCTGCAAGACCTTTGTGGTCGGGGTCTTGGTTGGGATAGTTTGATAGAGGAGACCGATTGTCTAATCTGGGAGAATTGGATGACAAATATCCGAACCGGTAAATCAATTAGAGTGCCTCGTTGAGTTTCCCCCAAAATATCCACTGCCATTGGAATAGAATTGCATTTGTCTTGTGATACATTCGAGATAAGATACGGTGCAGCTGGTTATGTTCGGCTGACAGCGTCGAGCGGTTCCGTCAAGTGTTGTTTCGTTATAGGCAAATCAAGAGTCGCCCCTCATAAAATAGTTTCCACCCCAAGGATCGAACTCACGGCGGCCGTCCTCGCAGCAAGACTGATGAGGCTCCTCGTGGACGAACTGAGAGTGCGTATCGACCGCGTAGTTCTGTGGACAGATTCAATGAGAGTACTGCAATATATTCGCTATACATCGTCACGCTGTGCAATATTCGTCGCAAACCGAGTGAGATTAAGACGTGAGTATACTACTGTATCACAGCGGAGACGTGCCGTCTGAGATGAATCCGGCCGGTGTAGCGTCGAAAGCAGCTTCACCTTCTTCTTCACATGAGATGGACCACCGGCTTCAGAGATCGGAGTTTCTAGCGCTCGCAGAAAACAGCTGACCAAAGTTACTTTTCACCGCAGTGGCAGACGAGAACTGCGAAGTTAGGCGTGTTTCGATTGCTGAGGCTGTGCATGTAGTGAATCCCGTTTTGCTTACCATAGTCCGGAAGCCAAAGAGATCCGATGGAACCAGGTTCATTACGTGTGTTCAAACTGGAACGAGCAAGCAGTAAGTTGATCATGCTTGTTTAGAAAAAATGTTTTTTGGATGACCTGAAATGTTTCAACGCTAACTCCACTGACGGGAGAGGTATAAGCCGTCTCTCTCGGCTGCGACCAGTACTAATAGACGGTTTGTTGTGCCTTGGGGGAAGAGCAAGTGGTGGCGTTGACCAAAACGATATAAAACCTGTTATTTTACCGTCGCACGGCACAGTCACAGAACTCATAGTTAAACATTACCACGAGGTGGAAGGTCACATGGGTGCCACACATGTACTTGCGTCCATTCGGACGAAATTTTGGTTGTTAAAGGGGATGGCGACTGTTAGGCGCGTGATTAATAAGTGATAGAGATGCAAATTCCTTTTTTCGAAACCGCGTGAGCAGATAATGACTGTATTACCAGTGAATAGTGTGACTGCTGACGGGTATCCATTCCAGTATACTTGAGTGGACTACTTTGGTCCTTTCAAAGTCAAGATAGGTAGAAGCGAACGCAAGCGCTACGGCCGTGTGTTCACTTGTTTTCAGACTCTTGCTATCCATTTGTAGGTTGTCCACTCATTGTCAACCAATTCGTTCATGATGGCACTCATTAGAATTGTGGGCAGACGAGGTGCTCCGGATGCCATACATAGCGACAACGGCACCAACTTTGTAGGAGCAGATTCAGAGCTGAAGATGAGGCCGCAAGCTTTGGATCGAAGAAATATGGCGAATTGTTTACTAACTCGTAAAATTGACTGGTACTTCGACCCAGTTGAAGCCAGCCATCGAGGTGGAATATTGGAAAGAATGACAGGAACCTGAAGAGCTCACCACTTGTGAGTTCGTATTTCTGCGAACAGACTCTGTCAAGAAACCGCTGCAGCTACCGTATAAAGTACGCTTTCGTGTTATTGAACGGTTCGCAAAAACTCAAGTAATTGACAGTTTCGTTCAACACCTCACGGTCTACATTGACCGCCTCAAACCTACTTTCACCGACTCACCCTCGAGTTTGACCACACAAGCATCATCTGAGCTGTCCTCGTCTACTACAACCTCCAACTCAGCCCCGGCGTTGCCTTCCGCATCTATTCCTGACTTTCTCCCTCCTCAATGTGCAACCCGTTCAGGGAGGCGCGTCCATTTTTCCGCGCGTTATCTCGAGTAGTTTACCTTTTTTCCCTATTTCGTATTCATCATACAGTTGATAAGTAGTTGTGTATTTCATGCCCTTTTCGACCAGCCATTAACAGTTTCTCGTAGATAAAATTCCCTGGTCCAGTGTACATAGGAGACACCTAGACTTAACTGTAAATATCCTCAAGCACGTCAAGACACGCATAAGAATGGGTATCTGTCTTTTCTCCAACACACCGGTACTACACCTTTTCTTATTTCTAGGTCTAACGTGAGGCATAGCAGCAGTTGCTAGGCCCAAGGAGACCAACCTTAAAAGCCGTAGCACTCTGTGCCTGCGCAATGAGGAAATCACATCCCTTCCCACGTACTCAGGAGGCGTTTTCAGGTTTAGTGGCTTGCGCGCGGCTGACCAGCAAGACAGTAGTTGTTGCCCAGAATTGACATTTATAGGCAGAAGGCCTCCTACATTAGTCGCCCTTCTAGGGGGGCTGACGTAGTGAGATCACCTTCGACGTACCCAGAATCCTAAACTCCCTGCGACGTTAGAGTTGCCCTACCAGTACCATCGTGCCTGTTTGCATTATCTGTGAATGCAAATTTACTGCAAACCACTAACTATCAAGTTAGTGTGATGGCGTAGGTATCGCAGTCTAGTTTGTGACTGTATAGTGAATCCGCGCCATCTCTACTGTATAGACTATATTCACTAGGATAACAATGTTTTAGCTGTCACCGTTGGGAACGCCGCCCAACCATTCTGACGCTTGTTTGATTTCTGAGGTCGATTGAAGTTTCGTCGACATTCGTCCTCTCTGGCGGTTGCCGTGCGGTTGTGCTAGAGGTTCTCTCACGTCCAACTCCCAGCGCCTTTGACTGTTGGCGTTGAAAGATCCCTTGTGAACGGTGAGTAAATCAAATTAAATAAAGTATTGGTTTGGCAAATATTCACCGTTTTCTCACCATTACCATCCGTTCGCGCGTTAACATAGGACTTGGAAAACACTTTGGGCGTACGTAAACCTAGAAACTAGCATGGCGATCAGAATGCCCAGAAAAGAGTGAAACGCAAAATAACACAACGGAACAAAATACTAAACTAAGCGAGGATGTAATAACATTCGGAACAGTCTCTCGAAGTGCATGCTATGATTCCTCTAATGGAAGTTCGTTCCAGTGGTGGTAACCCGGTTAGATAAGAATTGTTGTGCTGAGGGAGGTCCAGGGTCGACGCTTGTAGAGCTTCTTGTCGTGATCCTTCGACTATTATCAAATACTCTGTTGGGGAATTGCTGCAACGCCGTCGTGCGCTGAAAGAAAAGGCGCGTCATGATTGCAATCACCGCTGGAGTCTGCCAAAAGCTCAAGTTGATAAAGCTGGAGAATTTCAAGGATGAGCTGGTAGGAGAGATGTTGCAGCCAGTGACACATTCTGGTGATCAGGTTTAATGGCGAGTATGCAAAGGAGAACGACCGTGTTCTGCACGGAGGAGGTGAGCGATAAAAGAACGAGGCAGAAATTTGCGCGCCACGAATAAATCGTTCGCTTTCTGAATTGCGTTCTGATAGGCAGGATAAGTCTGATTCACGGAATCACATTCAGGAGAGATTGCCTCCTAGATAGCTTTTCAGCCCAATAAGATCAGCCTATGAAATTTTGAACTATGGTTTGATTTTCCTGGTTGGTGTAAACCAGCAACAGATAAAACCGAAAGCGAGGACGTAGGTGGCCACTGTGCCCAAATAGTGGCTTAATTATCTCCCGTCTACCGGCTGGCCTTCAGTAACGATGACTAATCCAGCAGAGAGAGGCGCGTCAGATCGTTACATACTGTGTTTACATTCCCCTCGTGTTAACATCGGTGAGAAACTGATGAGTATTTGGAGACTTGGTTGATTTCAAGTTGAACAGCACACACGACTGACTGCGGCTGTTGCATTACCACAGACTTTTCCAGTCGTCAACTTTCCAAAAGAAGCTAACACGAGTTTAGCTCTCATCAGAGCTCGCCAGTCTCCTACTGAGACGACCGAGTTACGTTTAATCATTAACTCACAAGTGAAAGTGGTTGAACGTTTGCATTGCCATTGGAGAAAAGCAGCACCAAACATGCATCGGGTTCTCAATAATTCCAAGCTTCAACGTTCAAAATTCTCAATAGCACATTAGGTGATGTTTTATTTCGTTGGTCCATGACATATAGCAGTAACCGTGTGAAACTTTTAGCGCATAGACCTTTAGTAGGTCTTAAATATTAGTAGACAATATCAGCAAGAATAGTTCACTCATAATTCGAGTTACGCGCGTAGATTGGTGCAATCCGATTAGATGCAAAAATTTACAGAATGATGACAAAATGAGGCATATACCCTCACGAGCATGGTAGTGATATGTTGGATCATCAAAAGTGAATTTACGGAATCACCTGCTGAAGACTTCTTGTGACTAATAACCACCCACTGCTAAATATCTATAGCAATATATGACACTCAATACGACATTTTTCAACTCCTTTTATATATTTGAATTCCTGGTCACGTTTTTCAGCCCCAAGACTGCCGCAGAGAATATTCGATCTCTCGTAAGTGAAATCCTTCTAGGATCACCTCACCTCCAATTAAGTATTACCCTCACGGAAGCACACCTTGTCAAACTTGGTTTCCACTCCAGCGTTTATCTTCATGCTATCTCATAATCAATACCCCACGAAACTGTTCAGGTCACACTTCAGCTGAGTGGGTTAGACCATTTGACTGTAAGATCAAGGACAGATGATAGTGTGCAGTTCTCAACACAATACACATTCTCCGCCGTTCCAACGGATTCGCAAACCACTATGGTTGTTCTGCTTTTGAATGTGTGGAACCTGTGCATCTTCCAGATGACTTACTTCGGTGTATTGAATGTACCTCGCACTTTGCACCCGAAGCTATAACTGCCCTCACCGCTGTTAGCAAGAAATTGGACTCCGCAAGCATGTCGCTGTCATCAACCTCAGGTGTCACAACTAGACCAAGCGTCGCCCAAAAATCACTGGATGTCCGGGATTCACATTAACAGCCTACGAGTACTGTCACCGAAACACCGAATCGTTGCAATGGATGAATAAATCAGTAGACCATTTTCAGGAAATTGCAAACAATTTCGGCCCGTGGTGTTGCTGTTCTCATCTTCTATGTTTCTTCCTATACATATGCCTACTGATACACGCTCCCTGATTGGTGAGCGGGTATCTAGCACTCAACCGTCAAGAATTCAATTCAGTTCAATAGTCGGTTGCCAACCTTACGCCATTTTGATCATCCCACCGGGTTCACCCTCCACTGGTCCTCTATCCTACCGCATTCGATTAGCACTTTTCCACCATCTTCTGTCCTGTCGTCAGTTGCGTGCAAATCCCAATCAGGTATTGAGGGGTGCGGCTCAAGTGCGCAATCCGATCAATGACACCTGGGTCTCTGTAATTAAGTGGCTCTTCTGTTGTGAAATATTTCCGTGGCGTTGAACGGGAATCCCGTGGGAAACATTCACTCGGTTTGTGATCCATTGGTGCACGTTCACTGGTTAAGAAGATGTAGGTTTTCAGACTTTTTGTCTTCGTATCTTGGTCTAATATCATTCTAATCACTGAAGCTTGGTGTACCTCTGAAACTTCCGATACACAAAGAAGCGTTGTAGGCCAATACATTTTTCGTAAAACTCAACACTAGACGTGGTATGTGATACATAATTTACGTAAATGGGCAATATTCTGCAGCCCTACCTAAAGGTCCACGTCCTGATGCGATCACTGACATCACATGGCTCTCAGTATCCGCAGTCTCTTATAAGCTACCTATCAGGTCGCTCCCAGCAATTACCGACAATTCTGCCAGAGGGTAATAAACAAGCCTGTTTTCAGTGTTTTTAAAAACGGTCTGAACAGCTATCTTACATTGTCAAACATAAGGTCTATCTTCAAACTTTGTGTATCTTCTGATTATCCTTTTTGAATGTGGTCCGGAGAACATTTACCCGTCAGCTACATGTAACATACATACTCGTTCCTACTTACTTACCTAGAACAAAACAGAAGAAAAAACAGGATTATGACTCACGTGTTTAATGTATGCCCATTCGTGATAACCCACTCACCCAGATAAACATCAGCCTATAGTTGTTCCTATCCAATATTGACGGTTTATTTGACCAGTATACAAAAACTCTCCAAAGAAACTAAAGATGCTGCCTACTTTACCTCACATAAGTGCATTGAAATCTCAATTCACTTCTCGTGCTGTCTTCCCTGCCTCAAACCCTACTTGTTAACCATTATTAACTGTTTTGTGTTATGAAATATCGATTCTAGCTCAAACATTGACCCTATATACAGAGGTGTACTTAAAACAAGAACAAAAAACAGGATTATAGTTCACATATTATATGTATGCCCATTCGTAATACCCACTCACCCAGATAAACCATCAGGCTATAGTTGTTCTCATCCAATATTGACGGTTTATTTGACCAGTATACAGAAACTCTCCATAGAAAACCGAAAAAAATGCTGCCCACGTTTACCTAACATAAGTGCATTGAAATCTCAATTCACTTCTCGTACTGTCTTCCCTGCCTCAAACCCTACTTGTTAACCACTATTAACTGTTTTTGTGTTATGAAATATCGATTCTGGCTAACCATTGACCTTATAAAAACAAGGTAATGTCAACAATTCGTGTGGAATTCTGACTATCACGTGGTAATCATTCCGGACGTAGCTGCTCACTACCCAATAATCGCGGAATACTATAACAATTACCTGCCCATACTATATACTTCAATGAAATGAAAAGAAAGCAATTATATCGCGTGAAGTTTTAGTCAAGAAAATATATTACATACATTATTTATCATAATTACGTGTGATCACTCCGCATTCTCCATTCAACGCGTAAGATTGTGCTCATTTTCTCAATCTTGGAAACATACGCTATGCGAGGAAATTTCCGCCATGAATGGACGTTAAAAACCCCGTATTGACCGAGTAGTTCGCGACAGTTTCAACTTTTTGACGTTTTGGAACAATCGAAGAAGTCCTGCGCTGGAGTTTGCTCAATTATTCGCCGGATTTTGGAAGTTCCCGTCTTCCCTTTGCCCGATCCGAATTGCCTCAAAAGTTTTCCGTAGCTAATTTCGTCAAATAATGGCGGAAACCCTCGAAGATGCATTTGCACGTATTTCCCGGCATGACCTTGAAATATTTGAAACATCGTCTCCAACATAACCTTGTGTAAGAAAAATTAGTGTAACATCTCATTTTGTTGAACAGAATCTGAGGAATGAGCGAACTATTCTTCTTACTGATGTGTGTATCAAACCTTCGTGAACCGCAACCTACCTCTGTCTGACTATGCATTCTTTTGTCAGCAGACCTCATGTTTGTCTTACAATGCAAACATTTGTTGATTTGTAACGCCTGTAATTATCTGTCATGATCGCACACATCCAAGCGCGTCTCTCACGAATGCGTTGAAAAATATATATTATTATGATCGGACCAGGTAAAACAAACTTGTAGGGGTTTAATAGGGACGGCTGACGACATATCACTTGAACGATAGGCGTCAACCACTGACGTCTTTTCGGCATGATACATGACACATAATTACATAACATTGACCTGCCGAGTGGCATACGCACGACGAAAAACTCATCACGTCTATGTAGCCATTTTGTTTTGTGTCTGATTGTACGGCCACAAAACGTCCAATGCTTTGGCCATCCGTTTCCTCAACACGACTTTTGTGTTCAGTGTAGATGGATTGTTAGTGAACAAGTGTTGACCTGCCTCAGTTGTACCGCGTGGAGTCGATGGATCGGTTTCAACGAACTAGTCGGACTGATCGAGTGGCTTGACTCTATCGAATGGGCGTCACCCGTAGACAAACAAGGCATTATCCATCGTTGTGTCATCTACCCAAACTGTTTCCCCAGGGTATCTTCACAATGGATATCTGCTGTGATGATATATCTGTTCCGTTGCAACTTCCAGGAGGTGGCAGTATTATCGTCAACTGCCTGCTTGACTTTAATATTTACCAAACATCCAGTTGTATACTACCGTTTGACCACGCCTACTGATTTACCAAACCCTCCACCTTTGTATTAGCATTCTGGTCCCCTGAAGTCAAAAAGCGTAAATTTGCATTGACAAAAAAGAATCCTTACTCCGAAATACACTGACAAGATTGGAACCTGAAGTCAAGGTGGAGGAACCGTTAATTTTCCCCCAGTGATACAAATGAGCAGACTCTTTGACGTTGATTTCACTAAGAGGTTGCCCTATGTTTTGGTACCTCCCCAGATAAACTGCAATAATAATCTTTATTTTCAATTCGGCTACTGCTACCATTCCCCATACGGCTAATCTGCCTGAGTCGTGTAAAATTCTAAACGCGGAATTTAGACATTTTTCTTTTATGCTTTCTCTTGATTAGCTCGAAAACACTATCATTCCTTGATTCGCGAAAAGTTGTTTTGCCTCGACCCAACCAGTGACCATTGTTTAAGTGGGCTCAGTTCACTTTTCACCGTTCCCCATCACTGAGCTGTGTCTAGGTGTCCGTTTTTCGCACCAGTATATTTTTATACCACTTAACGAGGATTTTTCACATTCGACGTGAAAGACTTAATGTTCTCGCGTGATTATCCAGTTAATACCAACTTAAATCTAGTTCTTGCGAGCGTCTCCTCGTTAACCGTTTAGATGATAAATTCTTTGTCGCCGGTGGATATTTGAAAAGACATTAATTGGATTGTCAGATTACGCGTAACCTAGTGTGAACTCGAATCGTCAACAAACGATTCAGTATTTGAAGACATTGAACACAAAATGCAACTGCGTTTTATAAAAGCTGAAACGTTTGCGCTGAGTAACGAGTAAAAAGACAAGAGACGGGTGCAGTTGATGAGAGGCAGAAATCCCAGGAAAGGCCCTTGTATAAATGTTACTACTTTTGATGATGAAGCGGTCGCCATTGACTGTTGAAATATATGAAATCTTCAGTTCACATTTTGCTGATTCGTCTAGTGCAAAGGCATCCCGGTACTCGATAGTATTCCATCAAAAACACGTAAATTCCACGGAAGTTGTGACTAAAGATAGAAGTGTCTGCTCGCGATTTGGTACCATTAAATCCGCAATTCATCCCAGACTTGACGGTATCGAACCAGTGAGTAACAAGCGAGTGAGTGAGGATGTACGCATCCTTTTATCTAATTGGTTCACGCCACTATCCCACTCCAGCATCTTCCTTCCCCAATAGAAACAGTCGATCATTTAGCCTTCTTGAAAAAATGGCCTGCGGCAAGATGTTAAAAACTATCGCGTAACAGCCACACAGCAATCATGCCAAGACCGTCTGGAAAGATACCAAAAGCGTAAAATATCGAGTTCTTACTGTCAAACAACCTTCTTAACTATACAGCGCACGGCTTCCGTGACAAGCTGCCGTTGACGACACATCAGTTGGGGTTCCTCAACCATGCATCGACGTGCGTCGACGCAGGTAATGCGGTTGTTTCCATACTTTTAGATAAAAGGCTTTCGACCATAGGCCTCATAAGCGTCTCGTGTTCAAAATAACGTCTTCTGCATTACAGGACACATTGTGTAGTTGGTTTTTCTCGAAGTCTCTACCCGAACAGCCAGAATAAGATGAAACCTCTTAACAACAAAGCCAGCCACTGGTCGGGTAACTCTAGAAAGCGTTCTGTGACCGTTGCTTTTCCACGTGTAGTTAGATGACGCATACGGTGTTAGTAATAATGGCCAGCCTTCTCTGCTTGCTGACGATACCGGAATCCTTTACATAGTCCGTCAGTCTAGCGGTCTCGTTTTTGTATACAAAATATACGATGGGATATGGCATCACTGAATTCGTAGTATAAACTATAGCTGATAACATTCTCAGCGAACAAATCGACCATTGTCACTCATGGTTGCCACACACCCAATGGTCCTGATTCAGTAGACGGTCATAATGTAATCATCGCCACTCCGCCTCAATATCTAGGAATGCGGTATTCAAACTCCTCCAATTCCTCCGAACGAGTGGGCTTTCAGGTAGACAAAAATGATGAATAAATGGTCGGTGTCAAAAAGAGTTTCAGTCTACGGGCCAACAGGCTTACTCTCCACAGAACGCGCGCCCTATCTCAGCTTGAGTACTGCACCTTTATTTACGGTCATCTACGCAAATCTGGTGGGCCTGTGCACAGAAATCTCCAGAGACTGTTCACCGGAAGTTTATTGAGATATTTATCCCCAGCTAACTATAGACAACGTTGTCAAAGAGTGATTATTAAACCTTACACTCTTGTATTGACTGACACGCTCGAACGCATTCACTACAGCGT
This sequence comes from Paragonimus kellicotti, assembly GCA_014220965.1. Classification (NCBI taxonomy): domain Eukaryota; kingdom Metazoa; phylum Platyhelminthes; class Trematoda; order Plagiorchiida; family Troglotrematidae; genus Paragonimus; species Paragonimus kellicotti. The sequence continues at coordinate 86,379 of LOND01000057.1, forward strand.
TTGCATTTCAATTGCAGCACAGCCGCCCACATGAACTGAGGAATATTTGCACCGTCCAGGGAAAATATACACGCCAACTTCTCCATTGCAAAACGATCAAATATTGGGAAAAAGCAACAGCACGGAACTAGTAACGGCATTGAACGTTTTGAAAAAGGTTCAGACAGTATTCTTGCTTTGTCAAGCACAGTGTCTATCTTCGAATTTTGTGTAGTTTCAGATTAATTTTTGAATGTGACCAAGGTAAAATATAGCTTTCAGTTGCAGGTAATACACAAATCGGTTTCAGTTACTAGACTCCCCTACGAAAACAGCTTAGCTAAAACCGTTTGTTGTTGTCCTATCATTAAATCATACCCCACTTGATCCATACCATAATCAAGAGATCGTTGAAAAGCGAAAATGGTAATGAGTCAGCTACTTTCGTTGGTTTTTAGCTATTGCCAGTAGTCACCAAGCGTGAGTGAATACTGACCAACAAGCAAAAGTCGTGTAACCAAAACTTCGCGGAAAACAAAAGTGCTCTATCTATATACTTCACAAGGTGAAATTAAAACCACAAGTGAATCTTTATGTTGTCTTCCCTGCCTCAAACCCTCTTTACAAACCACCTAACATTTGTTATAAGAAAAATATTGACTTCAGTGTGTATGTCGGCCTTTCAGAGTAAATTGACATCAAAACTGATGCATTCTTCATTATGGAAATAGCTCTCGGTTACTCAATTGTAGCAATATAACATGACAACACTTTTTCAGAGACATATTTTATCAACAAACCTGTCTCTGTTAAAAAATACACATTGCATTGTTCACCATTCACCAAATTTTCACTTCACATTCTCCCGTTTGACACGTAGAACGGATTTTTTCATGTTCCAACATATATCCGGTAAGTGGAGGGAAACTTCCACGACTCCTGGACACTGAAAACCACGTACTGATTGAACGATTTGCGGAATTTTTAACTTTCAGACCGTCTTAAACAGTCGAAGAGGTTCCATGCGGGAGTCTGCCAAATCTTTCATTAGGTTTTGACATTTCCCGTCCTCCACTGTACGAACTAACTCACTTCAACATTTTCCCGACGCTATATACACCAAGTTCATGGCGCAATCAATCGACGAATTACTCATCATCACCCCAACATCACGTCGTTTGGAGGAAATGCTGTGGAACCTGTAAACTAATTTCCTCGATATTTCGTGCAGAAAAGTTTAAAAAAAACTGCCTTCTGTTTCCCTTAATCACGCTTTTTTTAATGACCGATTTTCACACTCGCCAAATTTTACAGTTGTTAGCAGGTTATATTACTTTTAGTTATCTGCATTGGGCGCGCACGATCAAACATGTTATCCACAGATAACTTGAATATAGTAGTATTTTTAGAGACAGAATATGAACGACCGACGAACCAAAAGTGACCGAGGTCTTCTTAGGCTCATTGCTATTAAACCTCTATAGCTACTCACTACATTAAAACAATTGACTCATTCACTGACGAGCTGCGATACAGCTTTCAGGAGTACAAGGAGAACTTCATGAACATGAATCGCGAGATTGCAGAGGAAATATATGTACACCTTCGAGACAATGGGACAATGCAGGATCCATCCGCTTGTTAGATGGTCAATACCGGAAGACACTCCGCTGATGCACTGCACACGTCACTTGACAGGTCCATGACCGTGAGCTGCGTTGTTATGCCACGACAGCACCTCGTGAGCTATAACGAGTTGGTTAAAAATCATTCGCACGCAACTTATTAATCCACAATGAAATCTATGTCGAGATGGCTCTCGTGAGTGGGACAGTTTGTTGTCGATATTGTCTACCTTATTATTGCTCGTTTCATCCCTTGGAATAGTGGAAATTGTCAACTGTCTCCCAGTGTGCGACAAAACTAGCGGACAACTCCATGGGTGACTGATTGCCAGTAGCGGATTTTGGATTTTGTGCAGATTAAACATTGCCCAAAATTGATCGCCCCATTAGAAGAGGACCAACTGGAAAGTCTATGGGACTACGGCGGCTGCGCTTGATTGTGGGTGATGTCCAATTTATATAAAAAATTTGGGATGGCTAATTTTCTCCAGATTCATTTTGCAAGAATCCTGCGTTGTTAACCTACTGGATCATTTGGTGAACTTCATATGACGCAGCATATTGTGCGGTTAGTCGAGCCCAACTGTGGAATTCTTGACTTCCATCGTGGATCCATAGCTCAGCCAGCGAGGTCGTCTTAGCATGTTTCTCCAAACGCTGGTTCAAGTCCAGCGGCTGCACAAACCCTGTAATTGTGTCCGCTCTGGAATCTCAACTGTGTCACACAGCTCATCAGCACAATAACTATATTGTGATTGTTGGATTCGCGGAATTTCGTTTCGTACGCTTGTCATTCCATGCTTGGCAAGTCGTGAGAAGCTGAATTCAGTCAAACATGATTGGTTTGTTTGTATAAAATTGATACTGATCTGTCGTTGTTTTGCCTTTCTTGTGTGTAGTGAACAGTCGTGGTGAATTTCGCACCACGACTGCAATATAAACTACCTGCTTTTCTCTTTTTCATAATAACGTTTGCTTACGCACTAAAACCTTTTTGCTTGACATTGTCCAACACGCCCTCACGTCCATCAATACTCTATTGTCGTAATGTACTAATTTCCGAATGACTGGTGACAGGTTGCCCACTAAGTTTTGGTTGCTCCATTTTTAACGCCTCTTAACAATAGAAAATTTGAGTATACGGTCAATTCCCATTCAGTGTGATCAAGTAATCTTCCCGCGATATTGTCAGTAGCACCGGAAAAGTTCCAACAATTTTGACTTCTACCACAGACGTGTTTGGACTTGGGAAATAGTACCATTAACCTGACCAACTGAATCAGCATTGTTAGCGTTGTCCATTAGGCATTATTGAGTGGATTAAACTAAGTTGTCAGAAACGATTTTGCAGTACATGAATCGTAATGTTCCAAGGCCCTTGCCTGCTTTGGTTCTTTTGAAATGTCCAATTGTTTACACCCATTCGGTGGATAGTGAACAGCCGACCGATGTCCAATTAGATATAAAGCGCTGACCATTTTGTGCGAAAAATGTTGACCTTCAGGAGATCGACACATCGTGGCGTTATCGCAGGAATTCCTCCGCTCTTAGGCGGTATCCGGATGGTTCCTCATCCAATGGAGATACAGTTGCTTATAGGATTCGTGCTGCCTCTCTGTTTTAGCCCTAAACCCGAACACCATGATATTAAACGGTCAGTCACCTCCTGATGCACGTGACTCTCTCACTTCCGGCAATTCACCTCGTTCTCGTTCTTGTGCTCTTGAAGATCCAACCAAGACTGTTGACATTTGTGCTGTTTCTTATACTTCTTGTATATATGAGGATTCCAAAGCTGTACGGAACCCTGCCACACGATTGAAGCGATTGGGGGAGACAGCAGGATCGCAAAACTTGTCGCATCAGAATTTTTCATTTCTCTCGGTCCCTGAGGCAAGGCCGAAGCGAGAGGTATTTTTACTTGCAGCAGAATAGTATAAGCTGTGTAAGAAAAGACTTGAGCCAGTACAGAGATTTACGGATGCTTACCGTCACCCAGAACGGGATGTTTCAATAAATCCAGAATAACGCCCTGATGTGGGGTCATTTCAATCGCATACCCAGTGCTGCAATTTGGGTCTTGTCGTCAGGACGATGATACATTCACTAAAGTCATCCATGCTGTATGCAGGCTTGTCCAAGATTAGAGTAGAATCATTCTACGAATCACCAGGGCAAACCAGTGTTTTTTTCGAAACCTCCGGAAATAATGTGAATGAGAGTTAAGGCTTTCGTAGTTGATTTATTACTGGCACGGCAGAGCGGGAGAAGAACTAAAGCACTGTATACTCTTACTTTGAGCGACAGGAGGTAAAGAATCTATACAGTTGCCTACTAGTTGGTTGCGTCGCGAACGTCAGATTGTTCAGTTAGCAGATTATGGAAGCTCTGGTGACATTCTGTTTTTCGGCTCTACGGTGATAAATAAAACCGGAAGCATTTGGCTTCTAACTGTCCCGTACGTGAAGTGATTGACGCTCGGAACGTCGAATGGATTTTCCAGGGAGATGTAGTCCAAGACATCGTCAACTGCCAACACATCGCCAAGTGCTGTTTGAACCACGGAGGAAAACCTAGTAGACACAAAGGTGATATGGCTCGTCGCAAATCCTGTGGTGATTTGTAGAGCCACTCCGTGGAACTCCGGGGAGATATTCCGGCAACCGCAATAAAATTTTCTTCTCGGTTTCATTGTCCAAACTAACCATGATGGCCTTAGCGCAGAAAAGTACTCACGAAAATTACCGAGAAACACATACGTCACGGTCATCACTTATGTAGTGCACACCTGAAATAATATAATCAGGAAAGCTTGAATGGTGGATAAATATGTGAGGTATGTAAGCAAGCGATGGCAATAAGATCACAAGTAATGGGGACGGCTGATCGATAGATGCACTTAACCAACAGGATATGGTCCATAGGGTTACCAATTTTTTCAGAGAGCTTCTTCAAAGTAGAACAATGGGGCTATCGCAATCAGACCATTTTGAAAATGAGGTTATTTCCTCGCGGATCTACTGATCTCAGTCCAATCTCTTTCAGCCGATTTGACCTCCTTCGAACTCAGTAGGCCCGTTCTCAACATCGGTTTCAGGCGCACATCGTAAAGTTTCCTGGTGTAACACGCGAACCAGGTAAGCCACACGACAGGTTTGAGGACTGGAGCGCCGAAAAATCTGGTTGCCGGGAAGATGAAATGCACGCGATTTGATAGCCTTTATAATGTGACATCGTCGGATGGGATGTGGTGGTTGGGTTTTGCACGTCACAAATTGCAATCTCGGCTCATAATTTCAGGTCCGACCGGCCAGTTGCCTGTGGGTGGGTCGTCTGTCAATTCATGGAAAGCTAGGCCAGCTAGGTTTTATTAGGATAGCACTGTCCTCGTTTGTCCAGGCCCCGAGGAACGACAGATTGAAGAAGGGCAGCTGGCTACGAACGCGTATAAACAGGATCACACATCGTGTGCACAGTAAAAAGCGATTATATAATCTGTACGGAGATAACGGCCCCGGAACTTTTGTCCCAAGTTGTCAGAGATGACTTTACGTAATCTTGTATCCAGGACGGCTGCGGTTTACTCATGGTGCGAAGTAGTTACCGTTCTGTTCAGCGCAACTCCAGCTGTGATGATTAGTAAAATACAGCTTCTCGCGTAACCCTTTCGTGGTAAAACATTACCATACCATAACACCCCTCCGAAACATCACCGAAAATATGCCGTCGGGTAGTTCTGACAGAATAGCCAGAGAGAAAAACATATAGCCCGTGACTCAAAAGCTTTCAAGAACTTTTGAGCTTGTCTATCAGGCTTGCAACTTCTTATGATCTCTCGAGTGTAATGGCTCGATCCACCTAAGACCACTCCTGCAAAAAGCACTGGGACAAACGTTTGCCATGTTGTAGACGTGGCGATACAATGCCCAAAAGTTTGTATGGCGAAGATGTATTGGACAGCACTTCTTTCCTTATCTCTACCTTGTCTGGAATCTGGAAACTCAAACAAAACTAACCAGTCTCAGGGTCCCATTCCATACCGAAATCATGTTTTGATAGTGGTGGTCCAGCTTCAAAGACTTTCAGAGCTGTTGAGAATGTTGGACCCTGTACTGATGTAGTATCCCACAGTCATTCAAAACCAACCCTCTCAGTTGGCAACCTTCCCTTTCAAGAACGTAACAAACCTCTCCCGCAAAACTTTATATCGTCTCTGCATTGGAAATCGGAATCAGGCAGTTGTCAATGTAAGAATTCTTCCGGATCGCTTCACGAGTGAAACTTTCATACATCAGCTCAGTCTTCACGGGCCCGCCGTAATGCGTAACTCATGCAGAAGGATAAGGAAGTGACACCGAAGAGATGCGGGGCCATCGGCACTCCACTAGGTCCTTTGCAACGTTATACTCAAGCCATCACAAAAAGCGAAACGTGCCTAGATCCTGAACGACGATCTGTATATGCAGAAACGTTTTCGTTATCTACCGAAATTACCGCATTACCTGCTCAGAGTCTTTATGATACGCTTAGCAGATTCTTGACTACTTTAGGACCTTGGTGTGGCCTGTCAATCAAGAACACACCCTGATACAGCCGCGCGTTCGACGGCTACTCGGGGCTTCTCTGTTTTCTTGAGACTTAGCACGACATGGTGCAAGAGATTCAGCCGGTACGAATAGCTTGTATCAAGATAAGTGTGTGGGCCCTCTCAATGTTCCTTCATTCAGTGTGATGCTGCGCCATGTTTGCGTACTTAGGTAACACATCACTGCCACGGTTTAATCTCCTATCCAAGTACGATAAACGTTTCAAAACCACTGTGTAGTTGTTAGAAATGGTGAGGTGCCCACAATTCCGAGAAAGAGGTACTTCATAAGAACTCTCTAAGTCTAAGATTGACAGTTCTCCCGGTGATAAAGCCACCGTATCCTCTCTCGGGAGCCTGAAATTAGTCGGTGACATATCGTACAAGACACAGATATGGTCCGCCGATTCAGAGACATCCTGTGGAATCAAGTTGACGAGCGCCTTTGCCTGAAACTTGTCGGTCAAAGGTCAGCGCAACACAACGAAGCAGGGTTTTTATAGTGTAAGGCCGTGTGCGTCCTCCTCGTCAGTGACCTATAATTCGGCACGCCTTCGGCACATCATATTAGAAAAGAATGTCAACCTCCCCACCATTAGTTCCACCAAATAGACGTTCAGCAGGTGTGCCTACACACCGACCTCCTTCTGGACAGAAGGGGTAGGCCTCATGACAAGTCATTGACGCAGTAAACGATTCTGACGGTACCGCTCTCAGCTGGATTTACGGACATCAGGTTCGGCTGTGCAATTCTGGAGACTTTCTTATTAGTCCTGTTAGTCGTTGTAACAGACGAGGTGGGAACAGTGTCCAAGATACTCGAAGCAATCCAGGAGACCCTTCTCTAACAGTATTATATCTAACCCGCTGGTCACGAAGGCAGGTTATTAATAACATAGAGGAAACCACCCGGGCGTATCTACTTGCCAGGTCAACTGGCGGCACTGTACTGAAGCAGCGGCCGTAAGACAACTGGCTCCGGACGTGGTGAGATATTGTGCTACAACTTGGGCTCATCCATACTACACCTTGCTCTCCGTCCCTAAAAGATGGGTACGTAAGAGATATTGAGGCGATGAACGTCGTCCCGCCTCTGCTCAAAACTCATCAGGCAGAATTCAGGACGGGGTTCGAAATCATGAACCTGCCTATACAGTGAAGGCTGTAGGGAGGGGACAATACTTAGTCTGTTCGAGACATATTGTAGCGGGAAGGCATCTAATAAAGCACAATCTTTATCGTCCAACGTGATCGCTTCCACGTTACGTATGCGCTCGCGTTCATAAATCACTATTCCAGGCCACAACACGCCCAGGTTTCCGATCACACGTCGTGTTCACTTCTGTCCGGTTCGTGTGTGATCGGTGCCTTCTACCGAGGGGTTTTCCGCCTGCCACTCCTCGTCCGTCAATCTGATCTTGTTGAGTGACGGCTTGTCCGGTCTCTCGTGTTGTCCGCAATCTACTCATTTTAGGCTTTGACCGTATTCCGCTGCCGTGTCGAGATATTTCTTAGAGTGTTGGAATAACCACGTCCCCAGTCAGGTCACTTATTCTATTTTGCCTGCCATGCCTCGCCCGTTGATCCGATCCAGTTATCCGATGACTCATCCGGTCACCCACGTTGCCCCCAATCTGCTCGCCTTGAGGATTTGGACGGACCTCCAATATGCTGAGGTATTCCGCCAAGTGTTGGAATACTCTCACCTCCTGCCTGATAATCCACCACAATATGTTGAATCCGCCGCCTATTTGTTAGCTTATCTCAGCTTGCCTGACCCATACACTTGATTTAGTTTAATGGCTCGATGGTCACTGTCGTAGGCAACCTAACCGAACCCATTACGAGCAGCTGAAGCACGCTGTGACCGAAGGTCTTCACACCATCAATGACTTCCGCCCATTTGTACTGCATACTTCTTGCCAGTGGCCTGACTATTGCACCAGTTTAGTTGAGAAGTTTAGATTGACAATAGTTCATCCGGCTTGTGGCTATCTCACAAGTGTACATCTTTATCCGCACGTTCGAAGCAGCGTCTGAGGTACCGGGTGTTACATTTCCCATAGGTAACAGACTACCAGTGAATAGGCGGGCGACATGACAAGCCTGTTCGTGTATAATACTCAGGAACTTGCTTACCCGTTGGCGAACAGAGATCATCATTAACACGACAGACTCCTCAATGGCTCCTCTTTCATGCCCCCAGCAGTACTGCAACAGATATCAAATCTGTCGGCCGCCCTCTGCCACCTTTCCTTCAAAACAACAACCGAATCTTCGAACGAACCTCCCGTATCTTGTAAGATCTCTGTCAAGGCATCATTCAACTTTTGGAAGGTAGGGGCCAACAGTGTACAAAAATTATACAATGGATGATTCGGGAGGGAACGCTTGTCCGATTGCATCGACTTCACTCCCGCAGATAGCCTTGCACTGGAATTCACCTAATGCTGCCACTTTCATGCATCTCCGCTGAATGTATATTCCCTTCCAAGGTCGATAACGGTGTATAATTCCTCATTTTCAACCACTTCAAGCAACAGTCTGTCGTTCTCGACATTCCTTCCAGCCTGTGCCAGCTTGCGCTCTAATGTGACTTCCGCCATGAGGCCAAGCCCATTAAACTCGGTTAACAACAACGTGAACCAAGGTATCGAATTGTTTAGATTTCCTGTGGGCCTGCGGCCAACATGCCAGCAACAAACCGAAGCAGTATCTATCGAGCAGTGAACTGTCTGTCGCACCATGAACCTTGTTTGAGTTCCATAGGTGCGGAACTCCTTGATATCATCGAAAATTTCAAATTGAGTCTGACTAAGTACTGGTTCACGTCTGATTGTTGAGCCATACTTAGCCCGAAAACCGATCTCACACTCCAAAACAAGATTCGGTTTGATTATTATTAGGGTGCTATTCAAAGAATGCTTGAGTATTTACAATAATCAAACGTCAGTCGTTCATGACGGTGGTCTCGTTCAACAGAATCGGTGGGTTTCGAACGTAGCCCGCAAGGTCGACTGGGAGACATTAAGCGAGTAGCCCAAGTCAAGAATCGCTACCGGCGCTAAGGAAAAATAATGGCAAACTGGTTAGGCAAAGCAAATGGGGGTGGCCGCGGTATTAACACCAAACGTCGGGCTGGTAGATGGAATTAAGGATGCGCGCAGGATGGACGAACTTTGCCAGCTTGCGGACCAACAAATTTACATTCATTGTTGGGCCTCTACTTCATGCAAACTGCGCTTGAAGCTCGTCAAATAAACTTTATCACCCTTCCCAGGCTCCGCTTATGTCACAACCATATGGATTGTTAAAATGTCGCATAATGTTTTTTCGAGACGGCCTGTCATTATGCCATTTTTGTCTGACGTCCTAACGGCGAAGTCCCTTGTTAGCACGACAAATTCTACGTCAAAGGTTGAGTAAGTATTGTCCTGTGTCCCGCTATTTCCGATGAACCGACTCAGCGGCATAGAAGTGAGTCTGGGTTCACAGATTCCGCTAACTCTAGGTTGACTTACCAGATTTTAAACACCTATATACGCAACCATATCGGCTGCCCGAACTTCATCACTTCGGATGAACCAAAATAATCTAAACTGACGTGTGAGAAGGGACGCAAACCAGGATGCTTTTGCATGTAGTGGAATGGAGATGTTGGTCGTCAGGCGCCGGGCGGCCTACCTACATGGCGCTCTTCTGATGGGTAGTAATCCTCCAAATCCGATATTACTCAAACCGATTAAATCGGGCGACGAATTTTAACAGTTTGTCAAACAAAATGTCTGCGACATGTTGGCAGTTATCCGTTAGTTGTGAGGCATCCTTTTTCAACTCACAATCTCCTACGGGTTGGGTGGAATTTAATAAGTTGTTTCATGAGGTCGTTAGCTGCCCAAAGAACCGCAGACTACGTGGTCACGTTTACATATATTGGCTGCTCCGCATTCTGCGTGATGCTTTATCCGCGGGATAATTATGTGATGCCACGTTTGGCCAAAGTTGCAAGCCGCAAGCTTCAAGGATTCCCAAAAGTTTATTTACGATGAACGTGCATAAACATGCTCAACAATGTTGAAATACTGCGGTGAACTAGAGTCGTGGAACGGAAACAGTGGGCAGAAGCGCCAGCGGGATCTTCAGGGGGGGCGGCACACAAAAACGCTCCACATTGTCATCACAGTAGCAAACGTTTCGGATTGGTCACACTGTACGCGCAATTCAGGGTGAATTGTTATAAACTCGCTGGTTCTTTTGTACTGGAAGATCTTCTATTCACAAAGGTTTTTAACCAGTCGTGACGCTCCCAGCCATCTTCAGTATTGAGTGGGTAGTCCCATCCAACGGTGATAACCCAGCTCTTGCAATAACAACTTTCATAATGGTAGCCTTGAGACAGCAGAATAGAGGACCGAACCAGCAAAAGATAGTGAGCAGGATATCTGGTTTCTCCGGGAGCCCGAAGCTTGTAACATGCTGGTCAACTTCCGCATCACACTTGACGCCCAACGTCTGTTATTCTTCACATATTTGCGGCGCGTTTAGGACAGGAGAATGTATCAAAAGGTTAGCGGCAGTTAGATAACCACATCTGCATGTGGAGAGACGAGGTCCGGTCACTGTAATAAATTATCGTTTACAGATGTGTCACGATATCTTATAAAGCAGTCAAATACTGCTCGAAGTTCAACAAGCATTTTGGAGTTAGGCAAAGGGTAGGGTGGTGTATACCTTTATTTGACAGCCTCAGCAGGTCCGACATTTGCAATTGCATGTCTGACGTGTCCTCCGCTAATATGAGACCGTATGAAAGCGTTTGATCTCCAATATGGCAGACGGTTTTGTAAAACGTTCAGGCGTTCCACAGCCAGTATTTATCTGAAATCTCCACGTCAACGGAGCTTCAAAGTGACCCTTAGCCAAGCAAACATCGTTCCCAATCGCTGATAAAGTAAGTTTGCATTTTTCTGAATAGGATTCTTTAAAGTTTGCTGTATCATTTGGTTCACGGCTGCACAACAATTCAAGATGTCATACAATGGAGGAATCAACTAGAAAAAACGGTTCGCATAGACGTATGATTTAGCATTTTACTTCGGTGGACCACAACTCATTTAGCCAAGCAGGATTTTATTATTTTGACGCTGTTTCTGTTAACTGGCTAGTGAATCTAGTGCTTAGTGAGCTGTTGGGACACGATATGAAATTAGTGTATCAACTTCCATTCGGTCACACTCTCCTAACTCGATTTCATTTATATAGTACCACCGCTCACTCTCATCTCGTTGGAGAGCTCCGGGGCCAAACGGCTAATTCTTTATCACGATGAAAATAGTTATTTATCATTCTTTATAATAATAGCAATAAGTACTCAGATCGGTGTTGAAATGGGTCGAATTGATCTTCGACAAATCAGAGGAAATCGTCAAAGTCATGGATACTGATTCCGTGACAAAATCCACCTGGAGAAATTTAGGCATATAGAAAAAGACTCTGGCAGTCCGCCACTCACTGCTTAACACGCAGACTTGCAAAATACTCTGACTCAACTAACGGCAGTGTCTTGTGGTTCTCTGGCACTTAAAAAAGAAACACACCTCTGGACATCACGAGAAGTTATCTGTCTACTACTGTTGAGGTCACTACCGGTGTTGTCTGTGACGACCGCCGTGTGTAGTGCTGGAGTTTTGTGACCACGCCTCTAATAACCATTCATTCCTCTGTCATTAATTTTCGTTTTCATTTCTGCGTTCGAACTGCGCGCGACGAAATTTGATTTTTACTTATTACGATGGCTTTATTCTGCTCACATGAAAAACCGCGTCTCAGCACATCCAATCGGCGCTTGCCACAAAGTGTATAACCAGCTTTTATGCGTACCATTGACCTTGTAGTGGTCAAGAGGAGTTACTGAGTAGTCGGAGTAGGTGAACGCTGTCACAGTGGTGTGTCAGGTCACGTCACAAGTACACAATTTTAGTGTTCGTTTAAGACGGACTGTGATCACTGTATTCGTAAGGCGTCTCGAGCACGACTGTTTTTTCGAATTCTTTCGTAGCCTGCGAACGCTACGAAGCCTATCATGAACATCCACTCACTCAGTTGATGACTGAGATGCGGCGCCTGGCAACTGTACGTTTAGCGAATCGGTTTAAGCTGACAAATGACTCAGCAGGGGTCGAAACAACGTAGACAAAAATCTCACTTATGTTCCAAAAGTTAAATCAACCCCAGCTTTTCAAGAAAGGCGCCCGAATGCGAATACGAACGCTGCAGAAGCATTCACGACTAAGGTAGCAGATTGGAACTCATGAACTGCAAAGCTAGGAAGCGCAATCAGTGACAGCCATGAAAGGGTATATGCTCACTTGCGAAGACGGACTGGAACAATAACAACCAAACCATACTTGCTGAGAAGTTCGGGAAGGCAGGAACAGCATAGGCAAATGCGCAGGCTCGTACGGGTCAGTAGGCTACAGCGTACCCAGTTGAGACATCCGTTTCCTCCATGTGCGCACGAACGTTTGGCGCCCATCGCAAGGGAGACCAGAGAGTATGAGGATGCGCAAGAACAGACGAGCTTCTATCTTCGGCAGCCCCCCGGCCGGGACGGCATACATTTAATAAGGCTGAAGAGATTCGCGAATGTACTTGCAGTTCCACTACCTCAGGGGTTTGACTTTTCCTGGCAGCAGGGTCGGATTTCAACAATGTTGAAAAGGACACTTGTCTGTCACGTGTGCGGGGGTAGTGGCCACAAGCCGCCATTCAGCTACTGACCTATATAGACCAGGAGCATTTGCTCTACTGGAGGTGCGGGGCTTCTCTACGAACAAAAGAATTACCATACCACTGACAATGTGGTGTTCGTCAAGGCCTCTTCTGTCTGATTACCCTGCTGTTAGCAACTGAGGATTGTGTTGGGTTTGAGGATATCGGTTTGCCAGTGGACGGCATTTTCGTTGACTTCAGCAAAGCCTTCGACGAAGTCCTAAATGACCGGTCCCAATCAGACTCGAAGAATTAAGCCTTATCAACCATGCCTTGAAGTGGAGAGAGGACGTCCTGCACGGTCGTAATCACTCACTCTAAATGAATGGGATCCGCTGCTCTTGGGTGAGCGTCCAACGGGAGTCCTGGTGACGTAATCCCGGCCTCACTATTTCTTACAATCTTTGTCAGTAATCCTCCAAAAATATTGAGTCGGCGTGTTCCCTGTACTCTGCAGGCCTCAGTCTGGCATGTTACCAGTCGACTGAAGATCTAGACGTTCTACAGATTGACCTTCACCACTTAGTGGAATAGGATTCCTAGTGAGCTCTGCAGATGAACTCTCGAGGGTGTGCGTAAATACATTTTGGGAGGGCAAATGGAGTGGGTACTTATCCCTTGAGCGGAGTTTTGTTGAGTCAATCGGAAAATGAGCGTGGCCTAAGTACCGTTTCAATATTGCTCAAGACAAGACTTGCATGCCACCACTTGGAGGACTGAATATAGTCAACAGGTCTTCCAGCAGTATTGCGCCCAGCGTCCTAGTCATTTTGTTAAGCGCACATTGGACCAATTTTTAAGTACGGTGGAGTGGCGGCCTATCCATACATCAAAGAGAAGATGCGAAATCTGGAGTGAGTTAAGAGAATGGCCACGAGACATTCCGGTGGGGTAAAGTGCGACGGCTGTCAGGACAGACTAGAACTTTTTGATAAATTTCCCCAAGGCTACAGGTGTGTGTAGCAGGTTCCCTGTTGGAACACGGAACACTGAGAGAAGAAAAGGGTCCGGAGCTGCGCGTGGAGTTCGGCTTTGGAAATGAAAAACATGGCGTACAAATCATCTGATTTTAAGGGAACAAACCATTCAGCAGACGTTTGCAACTCATCGCCTTTCTCGCAGAATAGTCCACTGCTGGAACACGCCTCGGTGATTTCGGTGGACGAGCAATCGAGCAGCATGTTTACAGTGGAACTACACGCAAACTTGAAACAAACATGATAGCAGGAAAGGTCGCATCCCGGTGCTCCCATCGAGTACTAACGTAACTTGACTTATACCGGAAGCTATACTGTCTATCTCTCGTGGGAAAACACCGAATAATCGAAATACATGTCGATATTACCATTTGTTCAACCAAATGTTTCAGCCCACTCAAAGGTTTGAGAATAGGCTGCAAACCTCAGCTGGCAGTTGAATGTCGTCAGTGATAAGTACATGAGGTCACCACGCTGTCTTCACGGGTCTTAGAAACGTGTATGAAAAAGCGTAATCTAACATTCAACACAGAGTACTGGAAAAGTCCAATGGAGAAGTTTTGATGGTGAACAGAAGCAGTCCAACAAAATACTCGAAAAGAAAAACAGCCGATATCAAAACAGTTAGACGATATGACTCAATGACAGCTTCCCCCATTACAGTAATTGAACAGAGTTTTTAGGGTAACCGACGGCCATACAAGCGATGAAAGAAGCCGTTTGACGTTCGGGAAGCGCTTGACTTCGCCGCAAAATGCGTAAGTTGGTGTCCGTGTTATTGTGTCGATCGACAGCGTTCAGAACAAGTTATCCCCCTGAATCGTGTTTACAATGCGCCATGACTACGTAACCCTATACAACAGGGCTCGCCTTGGTCAACATATATTGCATTAGTTCGGATGCTGTACCTTTTTTCACCACTTCAGCCCATTGCTGGGGACCTTGAGATTTTACGCATCGAGATACGGAATTCTCAAAAGCTCCGGCTTCCTAATTCCGTCTACAACCCATTGAACCATTGAACCCATTACAACATAACGGATATTTACTACAACAACCGCCATAGTTACGCACGTGTATGTGGCCAAGTACTTTATATAGACGCAAAACTTCTTTAGAACAGTCATGATCAGGTTTAAAAAGTTCAGTCTGATCACCTGTGCGCCTAAACACATTGTTTTTCGGTGGATGAACCGTGGACGCGTCATATGAAGCGCCGTATAGGTAGTTCAATAAAACAAACAAAACGTTTTTCACGCCAGCGATTACAGCTGTCCCGAGGATGTTGCATTTTACTTATAGTAAGGCTTATTTTATTGTTCTACTTTTATACCCATCTGTCATGTCTGCGCCGACAAATAGCCAGCCTTTCTCGGGAGTTATTGAGGTTCTGGGCTTCGTTTGGAATTTAACCCACTAATTGAAAAATAAGTTGTAAGTCTGAGAAAATACGGTTTTTAAATATTTGATTCATCATATCTCTTCATACTCGTCACTATTCTTTAGTGTGATAATTGATCCCTTACATTCGACGTTGTCTCCAAACACATGGTCTTTGGTACGGCGCACTGAGCGTTCATCGCACCAATTCACGTACCATGTATATCTCTCAGGTCAGCCAAAATGGATTAATGTCTCACACGTTTCCCTTTGCAATAAACCCTAAGATACACCTTATTAACACGTTGTGTGCAGGATAAACGAAAAAGACCACCACTACAAGTCTGAACTGTTGTTGAGTATGATGGAATACAACGCGTGATTTGAACATTGTGAGTGACGTTTTAGACCATTGTAGTTGTTACACTAATTTCAAGCCAGTGGGCTGGCAAGTGACATGATGCGGTGTGCGCTGTTTACGACACCCACAGACTACGATCGTATGACTATAGCCGACGTTCCTGCTGTCCCTCATGATTGTCTTTCATGTTTAATAACTGGTGTTTTTCACTATCACATGTTAAACGTTGTAATGCCTGTCTAACGGACGGTTCGCCTTTCTCGCAATATTTCTTGACTGTGATCACCATTTGGTCCAAAGATAGAAATGGTAAGGGTGAAATCGCAACGAATTTTTGACTGCACCTCTGTAGTCAAATCTTCCATACTCATCACTTGTTCGCTTATATTCTGTTAAAGATGTATAAAAATATACTTCGACATGTTGCAGTGTAGACGTGTGTCGCTGCGAGTTGATCGGGTAACAATCTTTCCCGCTGCTAGACGAGTCGCGTCATTTGTAGAGTGATGGGTAAGTCGAAACGTCGAAGTGTCACAGAATAGTGCAGGAGTGCGGTACTTGACACACAGTTTGTGGTCTAATCAGTCCTGCCTCAAAAATTTATAAACGGCCTGAGATAGATAAACTCATTCAAGAGAGAGAGGGGAGATTACTTCTCAGAAACGACTGCCAGTCAGGCAGAACGATGTTTAGGGAGTTACGTCCTTGAATTTCGTATATGTGCGCCGTCGTTTTGGCGTGAGTGCATCTTGTTTGCGTGCGAACGATTTGACGTTTCTACTTCGACACCGTAGATAAAATGATTTATTATGTGTAGGCGTATATTGTTATCGAATAAAGTAGATGAAAGACCAGTTCATGAGGTGTAAAAATGAATAGGAGTTAAGAAAAGGCGAAAGATAGCTTTCAAAAGAAAGCATATGCGGTGCAGACAGATTAGGTAAAAGGCAAATTATTTCAACAAAAATGACTAATGGTAGTTATACAACGCGGGTCTTAGAAAGTGCGAATAGATCGAGAACGCTCAAAGTAAGGCTACTCTTAAAACGGCTTGGGATGGCAGTACCACGACACTAGAGGAGGTGGTGCTCCACAAGGTACAAATTCGATCAGTGGAACTCTATTTGCGTAGTAGGCGTCCCCGTGATACACTTCGTTCAAGTGTGTAACCTCGGACTGATTGTCTCCGCTGGTTAGAGTAGGTTGTCTTTAAGGTGGTCGAAGGTTCGGATGATCATGTCAGTATGAAATCACTTCTCAATCTTCTGGTAGCAGGCTGAGGAGACTGAAAATTCTCAGGAAGTCCTTGTGCTTGTGTTCCCTTCAGTCTCCCACTAGTTTTGTGGTTGTACGTTGGATCAAGTCCCGGATCTCTGCGTTTTTCAAGTTGTATAACACACGCGCATTTACTTATCTGCATCTGAAAGAACCGTTCAGCTGGGAAACGTTCTAGTAGACCGATGAGCATGGCTAGCCTGCTGTTGACTCTTTTAACAAAAGATATGTGTTAAGGGATAGGTTAGGCGTTAGAAAATTGCTCCTATCCTTCTCCTAAATGACCATGGAAACCAATATCCGTAGTACGGTATGTTCTGTCTCTTGGACACTCAGCGCGGTCGACATGATGTTGAGAGGATATCGGTATGTGCGCTTTAGATTATTTTGAAGGTTTTCGACGTATTGCACTCCTGTCTTCGATGTTGCGTGCCGTAATTGGTTATTGCAGTTATACAAGTCGTTTCTAGAACTCATCAGGGTTGTAATACTTTTAACCGTGTTTCCCGTGATTAGATATTTTCATGTGACCCTCGACGAGCGCTTCATTTTGTCCACACGAGTCCGGACCACCAACATTTTTCACGTTTCTTGCCTATTAACTTGATTTTGCTAATTGACTTGTGCATGTGCATCAGACACAAGTGTATGAAAAATTATCATCGTAAAAGTCTGTGCGGGTCATTATTGATTATTTCTTCAAACTATAGAGAGCATTTCACCCTGTGTATCACATACATGTGTACTACTTTTATTGGTACTCTGGTACTCGATACACACGTGTAAGGTTGCATTCAAATTCTTCCGTTTTTCTTTCGAAGTCGTGCTGTTGTTAGCCTTGCTGTCCATTCACGTAGCCAAGGATAGAATGTTTTTCTGCCACCCATACAAAAATGAGCAACTAACCTGAAGTCGGGTTTCCACAAAATCCTTCATACTCGTGTAAAGACAATTTCGAGGCCAGGCTCGTTTGTAACTTTTCGAAGACTTACTACAACTCCCGTTGTCGAACTTTGCGTTACTCTTTTTAAACACCGGATTGGACTGCTAATTCGGCCAGTAGCCTGCAAGTAAACCGTGCAAAATGTTTAAACATCTATGTACTTTTCATCATGCTTGCTGTTACATACTTCTTACTTCTTTCGTTTTTATGACGAAAATGGGTTAGATTATAATGAACTATCGATGTCTTGTTAGGGCTCGTCTTGTTTGTGTTGGGTGTTAATAGAATCACTACTAAGAAGCGTGCACACATTTATCATCATTTGGTTTAAGGGCATTATGCTTTCAACCAGTATTTGATTGCATCGAGGTCTTGGGAAGTTTTGGGATCGTCGGAGTCCCAAATTTCAGAGCTTGATGTTATGGACTCTGGATTACCAGTCGTAAAATTGCCGACTCTAATCTGATTGCCGCCACTGTTCGTATGCTAGTTTGGACATGCTGTTAACATACAACCCATACAAGCGTATCTAACCATCGGAAGTATTTTTCTGGGTCGTCTATATTGTTCCAAAGCTGTAGCCATCCTGGAATTAACTCTTGGGTTTGTGCCCGCTTATATGTTTGCGAATACGGTGGGGTCATTCACCCGAAGGCCCGGACGCATATTCACTTGTATAATTTGTGTTCGAAAACATTACTATTCTCTGGTTGCATCAGACCCCTCAGGTTCGACAGTAATCGTTGCTCTATTCGTATGCATACATTCGGACGCTGTTCAATAAGTTTTTCAGAAACTACGCATTGTTCTTTAGCCCGTCGTGATTTTTCACTGTTTCCATTGTTTCGCTTGCAACCTTCACTCTCTTCCTCTGGCAGGTCTTTGTCAGTATGTTTACTGTTCTTTCTTATGTTGCCGCCTACAAAAGCTAGAGCCTAATCCGAACTATTCTGGGCTCTGCCACCTTTGTGTGTCGCGTCGGGCGTAGTGCTGCTGTCCGACCTAGTACTCCTTCTTGCTCTGATCTTTAACAAACGGGCGCGCTTACACAACGAAGAGCAAGTCTAATATATTCTTTGAAAAGTTCTTGTCGTTGTATACCTCCTCAGTGAAAGGCATTCAAGCTTTTCATCTTAATCCGGCAGGCGTTTCCACCTACTCTGTACGTAAAGTTTTACTTGTATCCTTCCGTGGACTCTGAAACATCGATAGCTTGCTAAATATATGTCGATGCTGATTTGGGTGACGCTAACCAAGTCTCATCCTTAAACCTACTTCCAGTTGATCGCGAGCTTCACGTACTGAGAATTGAAGGTTTACAAGAGCACATTTTCAAAGTTCAGTTGTACCCATTGGTACTGTGGCCATGAATGTCAATAGTCCAGCAAAGTACAAGAAAGAGAAGCCAAGTAGAAACAATGGAAACTCGTAAAGGATTTTAAATATTCTTGTAATTACAAGCACGTCGTTGATTATGATATACTTTCATGTCCGAAAATGCTTCTAACCAATAGTACGCTTCGTCATACACACCTATTTGGGTTTGCGGTACCTACCAATCTTGTTCTGTCATCACTGCATATGCCTCAAGGTAATTGTATTCAATGTCGTGATTTCATGGTTCAGTGTCTTCGCTACTATATGGAAGCGGCTGGATGGCGTTTAGTCTTTGGGTGCGACATGTTGACAATGGTGACTATGTGTAATTGCATGCACCCCGCAAACGTATATTTGGTTTTTCTTTCCAACGATGACATTCCTTCAAACAGGAACCCTCATGTACAATCCTATCAGCGTTGCAACTTCTTTATATCTCCAGCAGCTACCGGTGGCACGACTCCGTCAAACCGCCCCTCGTTTTGAAGTGGCCACGCGAACTCCTCCCATGTTGATATTTGTACATGCTTTGTACCCGTTTTATCGTTCGTCCAGAGAGAGCATGTGCAAATTTAACTAGTCGTTCGGAAGTCTGATAAAGAAGTTGTGCGGAATCCTTGTCAGACGAAACTGACAGTCTGAGCATTCACGTCACAACAGCAACGTGGTGCAAAATAGTGTTCGTCAGAACTTTAAACAACTGCGTGAGTTGCTGGCGGGATGGTGTACCCTGAGGAGGCACTTCAGGTACGGCCGAATCAGTTATCTGTTTAATAATTGACGCCTCGTACCATAATGATATAAAACGCAAAGTTAGTCTGCGAGCTGTTTCTGTGCTCAGTAACAAAACTAAACACACCCACGTTTGAGCTATTCTCTCCGCGTTTCATGTTTGTACTGGTCGTCAGCACGGGGTCGGTTACA
>LOND01000057.1:117477-145789 GCA_014220965.1 Paragonimus kellicotti
ACGGGCGTCGTGGGGAAGAGCTATACCTACCCAGCCTGACCTGTAACGGCGGCTGTGGAGTCACCCGAAGTGTATAACCAGTATCGGGTAGACAATGCGGGTGCTGTTAGTTCCATACGTTGACTACTGTCATGGATTCTAGTCTCCGAGATACAGCAGACGTCGACATGCAACGAGTCTAACGTTCGTGCGAGAGCGGCCTGCTGACCTATCTGTTTTAGCGTGCGAACGTTGAAGGCACCTATATTAATTCGCATTCTAGGTCTAAGCAAGGGACGAGGGAGGCCTGAAGCTGAAAGGCAAGAGACGGAACTTACCGGCTCAGTGTTACCACAGTTAGCTACATCTGTTGTGGGACCTGTAGAGTAATTATCAGAAATGGAGGTCGGGAGGGGCCTGAGAGCTAAATTTGATAGGACAGTGGGGGAGGGGTCAGCAGTAGCATGTTTTCGCCTATCCACCCTGCTGTATGCAGCAGATAGGGCGACCCGGTTTATACTGCGAGACGGCCGATGCAGTATGGATTTATTGTTGTGAATATTCATGGTTGTGTGTGGGCTGAGATACTGCCAGGACGCCCAGACCTAGACAGGAGAACGATTAGGGTTCTCAACCAAAGCCTTTGGCTCAAAAGCCTGTACCGCAAGGCAGCGGTTGGGTGGCAATGTACCAGAACTGGTACTTTTTCCGGAAAAAGATGTCCAACCTTCTTCCCAACCCCCAACCTGGAGGACCAGGAGACTGTGGTTTGTCAGACCTCTACCTATTGGCCTGCCTGGTATGAGTGACTCTATCGGTGTGGTGGCCACACCGTCCAGTTTAGCCCAATAGGTCATCGAGATGCGCAAGCCGTCACACCACGTCAACGGTGCCGTCTTATTGTGACGGTTCCAAAGCGTTCCGTTTAAACGCTCTACTTGCCGTTACCCTGGGGGTTGTATGGTGTCGTTCTACTTGTCGCGACTCCCCTTTCGTGAAGAAACTGTTGAACACTAGTCGACATGAATGACGATCCACGATCAGAATGAATGTAAGCCGGAGTGCCCAACAACGGAAACACGTAATAACTGTCTCGCTTGTCTGGTCGGGACATGCTAAAGCAAAAGAAAAGCGACAATATAAATCGATAATTGTTAATAAGTAACGGTTGTGGGTTATTGATGGAAAGGGACCCTAAAATCAATCGAGAGTCTTTCGAACGGTTGTGTGACTTTATGAGCTCGCCTCGAGCTTCGGAGAGAAAACGAGATTTGATTTCACAGAACGACGCGTCGAACTTCTTTTTCATTGAATGGCTCACTTATTTCCATCGTAACAAATAGCAGTGGTTTCTGAACGCCACTTTCGCCCTAAAACTGCGACTGCGGATCCCTTAAAGCACGTATCACTAATACATATTTATCTCCCCAGGCATACGAAATTATTCACCGTTGAAGATGAGCGCTGGCCTCCGCCGTTGCCAGTCATGAACTAATACTTTGCACCTTCGAGGGGCAAAGCTCATTCTGCTCAGATGAGCTGGTACCGCCAACCCGCTTTGATCGTCTTCATCTACCCTCAGACCAACAGCTCCCTAATCTTCTGTACAGCGCGCGGTTCAAGGACATTTCAGTACTGTTCGGAAATTCAAACGTTCAGTTAGGAAGACTGTGGTAGTGATGGTTATTTAGGAGTCAAACAGTCTTACGCTACTCATCGAACAGACGACAACGAGGTTTTTTTTACAGGCTTATGTTAATAAAGGTTCGTTTCTGACGCTTACTAATTTTCGACCTTCCAGTTGTCAGTCCGGTACCTGGCGACCTCTATCGTCAAGTCGGTCGTAGACGCCTTTTCACTTTATCGGTATCAGTTTGTTGATAGCGTCGTCGTTTCTCTGACAGTAAACTACTTCGTTGCACCTGTGTGGATTCCAACCGTGCATGGGTATATGCCAAGTTAGCTTTGCTTTTTGTTAGGAAATCCATTCTCCTTCAAACAAACGTGAATACGTTGAAAGACGTCATCGCTCTATGATTGTCAGAGCGATCTTGTCTCTAACATAAGATCTCATTCCCCGGACAACGTCGAGGCACGTTGGGCATATGTCCAGCGTGTACTGCGTAAGTGAGATATCACTGTTCATTCAGCTAACTCCTCTATTTTTATGCGGTCAACTGAACATTTTGATGTTCGCCAGCGTAACCCATCTGGCAGTGGATACAAGACAGTTAGCAAGGCTACTTGCCTGGATCCCTAAAAGCCACTAAGCTCGAATTGCGGGGCCTGGTGGACGCAGCGTGCTATCGGAATGTGACAAGTCGTTGCCACCGGAGCTTCTCACAGTCTTTTCCGTTCCATCCAGACAACGGATTACAGGAAGTCTGGTTTTGGTGAGGCAATCTACGAACTCAGTGGCGAACCTGTCCATAATCCGCAACGATGCTTAGGACGTTCTGCTAAGCACTTCCAACGGCAATCCAACTGGCCACAAGCGCCAACAGCCACATTTTCAGACGTCTATTGTGTGCATTGATCCGTTGACGTTTCTACGTCTTCATAAGTATGAGTTTTACTTGAGGCCAAGTTTTAGAACTGTCGAAGGATACCCATTTCAGACGGACTCGTGCCTTTTTTGTATAAGGGACCCCTCCGTGGTCAAAATGTAAATGACTCTGGGTTGGCGGAGCCGTTTTGGGAGGTCTGGCTAGCATCATCCACATTATGAGAAAGGCTCACGCACTTCTTGTTCAAGCTCTTGATAGAATAGCCTGGTTTCCGTTGCGCTGCAACTACTTGTAGCCATTGTGACCAAATGAGAGGCGCTACCATTCCACCAGTCGGTGGAATATCTCAATCGGCGATAAGGTGTGGTCAAAGTCCACAGCGAGTAGATTGCGAACAACACATGCGACCGAACGAGCTATTTCTGAACGAACTCGAAACAACAGACGAGAAATGGCAGGCAAAACATTTACGACAGGAAAGCGTCAGCCACACAGACAAACCAGACGGTAGTGTACACGATGTGTGAGTGGACTGGAATTCCGGCTCATAAACGCGAGCGCGCGTGTGGCGTAGAAATGTGTTGAGTTGGACAGTACAGATCGTGCTTTATTGGACGACTTTTTACTACAGTTGTGCTTTGCAAACCAGGCTTAATACGCATACCTACGGGGAGCGAGTTGGGTTTCGCGTCCTGGCTGTGTTTGCATTCATCACATTTTCATACTTCACCAGATGCTTTGCCTCCGCTGTTTATATAGATAGGCCACACTTGTATTTCTAGACACCAGAGCGGTCCTTTGATTCAATGGATAAAGCTGCATCCTGGGACCGTCTATCGAGAAGAGGATGTGCCTAAAAAGTATATCGACATCCTTAAGTCACCTTACCGTCAGACCTCGGGCCGAGTTAAAGCTTATGACAGCGCATCGCCAACTTTCAGCATATCAAGGAGAGTGTGACAGCCTTGTCCGGCCTCTGTTCTCTTCAATTTTGTACCAGTCGGGGTTCTAAACTGCGCCGTGACAAATTGCGAAGTTGATGATGCGGGACTGCTTCAAGGCTTTCAATATTGACGCCGAGCACGCCGACGACATAGCTGTAATCCATAAGTGTTCATGAGGAGCCCGAAACATCCTTGGCAGAACGCAGTTAATCCGTTTGATATGGCTTTTGCATCTTTAAACACAATGCGCTGCTGCAAGATTGGTAAGGCTCCGTGCTTGCCCCCACCTGTGATGTTGAGCCCATGGAGGTAGTCCAGAAACTCAAGTACCTTTGGAGCTGTATCATCATCATCATCATCGTCATCATCATCATGAAAGCCATGAGCCTGGCCGTCGCTCACCTAAACAATGACGAAGAATATCCTAGAAAAACAGGCGTCACTGAAAAAGTCCAAGAATAATAATAACAATAATAATAATAAAAGACTACGCGGAAGAGCTAGAAATGGGATAAATACAGGTGCGAGATTGACTACAACACAATACAATCCCGGATAACGTTTCTAACCAGCGGTTTGAATGATCATAAAAAACCCCATCCAGGTAGGCGACATCTGCCCACTTTGCTCAGTCAGGGTTGCATCAACGCTGATGGAATGCCCGATTAGATCACAACCCATAGGTCGGGTCCAAACGTCGTTCATCAGCTTACTCCATCAGTGGCGCGCGGAGTATGTTCACAGTGTTCGTTTTCGAAGGTTGATCTTCGAATCATTTGTAGTGTATGTGAGGAACACCCTGTCAGGAGCGGCGAAATCCGCCAACTCGCTTTTGGGACGGACGAATTTCGTTAACCTGAAATATAAGTTGTCCTCTCATAAGCGTCGTCAACATGGCCATCTCTTGCGATTACCAACTCACCGCTTGCGACCGGCAGGTTATGCTGAAAGCGACGCCGCGTTAGGCAGCGTATGGCAGGATTCTAATGTATGGGAGCACTGACGTTGAACCTATTTTTAGCAGTGTTCTAGTCTCATTTACTTCAACTCACTTCTAGATAACTGTCAATCCAAGCACTTTCCTCCCAGGTTTCTGATGACGCCGGTGCGCAATCTCTTGGTCAAGCTGGAGTGGGAATCGCACTGAGTTCCAGAGCAGAGCAATGTTTGCTCGATTGGATCCCAGTGAACAGTCGCTTGTGCGCTGTCAGACTCAATACATCGGTAAAGTCTGTCAATGCAAATCAGAAAAGCGTTGTATATTCATTACGTTAACGTATGCTCCGACGTATGGCTTTTCGGGTGCTACCGAAGAGGCGTTCTGCGACACAAGCGTTGACTTTGTGAAGCAGAATAAACACTCTGACATTTTACTAGCCGGCGCTTTCAATGCTCAGCTTGGTCGTCTTTCTCCAGAGGAGAAGCGGCTGGGAGGTATGTTTGGTGTCCGGGCACAACGCACTGACAATGGCGACAGACTGCTGCAGCTGTGCGCATCCCATGGTCTCTATATTTCGAGTGCCGCATCTCAACACGGGAGAAGACATTGGGTCACATGAAGACCGTCCTGTGCTTCTCAGTCATGGATACAACTCGATCGCATAACAGTCAGTTACAGGTGGCGCCACTCTGTTAAGGACTGTCGTGCCTTTTGGAGCAACCACCTGGACTCGGACCATGCTGTTGTGCGTGCCCGTTTTGTTTTGTCATTTACCCAGAGGACACGCTCGTAAATTCAAGATAATTAACTAGCGTAGACAACGCTTAGCGGGAAACATTGGTGAACAAATTGCCCAATTCAAGTCAAGTTAGGCAACCTACTGGACATTGAGAACAGTTCGCAGCAACTATGAAGAAACGTCCTGTGAGAGGGTTTGTTCTGAAGGAGCTGTTCAGTTGCGACAGAACTGGATTTCCGTCGCGTCGATAAACCTTATGAACAAGCGTCGCTCGATCCCACCTGGCTCTGAATATGATGACGACCGTCGAGAACTTAAACGCAAGCTGACTAAAAGCTTGCGCAAAGACCGTGAGCACTACTTGGTCGAACAGTCGAAAGAGATGGAAAGAGCCTTTTTATCTGGGAATAGCAGAAGCATTTTTCCCTGATCCTTGGTTGTGTTGGCCGTCGAGTTGGTTTAAGTGTGACAATATGTGAACAAGATGGCTCACTTTATCGATCGGTCACGTCAAGTTGGCAGGTGGGCTGAAAATTTTGAGGAACAGTTCGTTTGGCCTTAATTGGACCATGTGGACAAGGAGACTCAGTTGATCACTTACTGCGTTCCAGACGGCCCTTTGTCAGAAGCAGGTTTGGCCGTGAAACTTAATTTACGCAAGCGTAACAAGGCTGCTGGATCAGATCTTCTCACTCCTCCACTTTTCAAAGATGCTGGGGAGAAATTGATATAAGAACGGACGGTTTGGGAAACTGAAGAGGTACCTCGCGATTGGTGCTTATCAACAGTAATTCCCGTTTTCAAGAAGGGGGCCCGAAGTCTATGTGACAACTACAGATGCATCAGTCTTGAATGTCATGTCGAAGTTACTCTCCCGCCTCATATTACGTCAGCTCACTCAGGCCAGAAGAAGTCAGGTACGTGAAGAACAGGCAAGGTCCCGGTCCGGTCGTGAGTGCGATTGGTCGCATTTTTATCTTGCGGCGAATCCTGGAGCATCGACACTGACGGTCGTGGTATTTTTAGACTTAAAGGCTGCTTTCAATTCGGTTGTTCGTAGCATCTTCTGGAACTGTCTTCTTCGCAAGGGAGTACCAGAGAAATACGTGAATCTGTTGAGATCACTGTATGCTCACTCTGCAAGCAGGGTGAGGGTTTATGGGCAGCTGTCTCGGCATTCATCACTTCTAGTGGTGTTCGTCAAGGGTGTCCGATTTCCCCTTCCTGTTCAATTTTGTCATGGACGACATTCTAGAGGGTGCGCTTGAGGAACCCAATGAGCTTGGTGTTGAGTTTCTTCTTGGCGCTAGATTGACCGACATGGAGTATGCGGACGACATTGTCTTACTTAGCCCCTCTGCCGAAGACATGCAGACCATGTTGAACAAGGTGAATGACCGGGCTGGTTTGTATGGAATGCGCTTCGCACCTTCAAAGTGCAAAGTGTTACTTTAAGCCTGTGGCGTTTTCACTACTATGTTCTTTATTACAAACAAACCGCTTGAGACGGCTTCATCTGTGGCGTCGAAAAGACGTTCGATTGTCGCTGAAAGGAAGAGTATATAATGCTTGTGTACGTTCTGTTTTGCTCTATGGTTCGGAACGTGGCCTGTTCTCAGCGAGGAAAAAGCAGACTTGTATGTTTTGCCATCGTTGTCTGTGCCAATCAGTCCGCATTCAGCGGACTGTTCACGTGGACGACGCGGCCGTTCGCGCGTATTCCGAAACGTTCGGGATGCGCGATCAATTGGTCAACTACTCACGTTGCACAGCCTGCGATGGTTAGGTCACGTACTCCGCATGCCAGCTGAGCGTTTACCATACCGGGCATTATATACTGAGACCGCCAACAGTTGGGTGAAACCACGTGGTGGTCAAGCAACAACGTGGTCACGAAATATGAAAACCCTGACTGCTCGATCGAGCAGACTGAATAGGTGGTGTCTCCCGCATAGGATGTTTATAGAGTATCCTTTTTTGACCATTGATGTCTTCGAAGCATTAGATGCGTGTGTTGGGAGCACCATGTCAGCGATAACAAAGTTCGCCGACGTGTGTTTGGGATGAATAAACTCTGTCGACCCTTGAGCATTTTGAACTCATCTGACAAGCTTCGTTAGCTGGTCGCATCTCACGAATGCCAACTCACCGCCTGCCACACCGTGTCTTGTTTGCGAGTGATGGGTTGGACTGAAAGTGGCAGCAGTCTGGTGATGAGCGCCTGACTTAGGTTCTGGGCATGAAGGTGTATACACTGAAGCTTGCTTCAGTAGGGTGCTCCCGGCTTCCTGGCTGGGGTCCGAAGGACAATGAACACCTTTGGTTGAGGATGCTGTCTGATATGGCGAAGAACAGAAGTCAATGGCGCTCGTGTTGCGAGTCTCTTTGTGCATCGTTGTAACTTTTTCTTTATTCCTCCGCATTTGTTTCCCCTTCATTTTGCATAATACGTCCTTTTTCCTCGTACTATAGCACGTTTTGCTATTGTTAGTGCTTTCTTAACGTATATATATATATATATATATATATATATATATATATATATATCAGATATGGTGTTCGTCATAGTGTCTGATCTCTCCTGTCCTGCTCACCCATGTCATCAACGACATTCAAGGGTGTGTGCCTGCGAATCTAGCGATCCAGATGTTGCGATTCTACGTTTTGAACTCTCTCACATGGAGTATGTGGATGACGTTGCCCAAATAGAAGAAACTAGTAATGAACGAATTGCGTCACTGTCCGAGGAACAACAACTGTCGATACCTTCTGGTCGTTTATGCTACTAAAGGGGATTGGTGTAGAGGACACCACTCCGAGTGTCCAACTTAAAAGTCTGATACATGAGGTATCAAGAGGTAACGCTCTTTTGAGTGACCGTACCCATAGCCAGTGTCTCAAGGGTGCGTTTAACTTGATGGTGAGGGGCTTGTCTTGCCATAGGATGCAGTGAGCAGAACATTTTTACCTGATTCTAATCACTGCTTTTCGCGGCAGATATAATCAAAGCTACTTGTAACTTTTGAGTGATACTGAAAGCTCTTTGGTCATACTGAATAATACACTCGCAGTCAAGGTCAGCCATGTGATGGTGGGAGTGTTCTCTTGATTGAAGGAACCTTTCCTAGCCTTCTTCCTTATTGTGAAAACTGCCGTAACTAAAAAAAAATATCCTGTTTGCTCATAGGACCTCCTACGGGGTCAGTGGTGTGACATACAACTGTGTGAGCGCATATGCTTTTCATCCGAATTCTCCACTTTGGGCTACCTAACGAGTTAGTATCTAGTAGAATCGAGGTCCTAGCCATCATTGTCCTCCGGATCCATGCAATGCACAGGTCTGACCACCACCTTGAGGTAACCGAAAAAGCCAGGATGAGAACAACTTGAATCGCAATGATATTCACAACTCTGTTACGTTAGTTATAAGATCGTGAGCGATGCTGTTGACTTTTTGAGTAATTTGAGTATTCCACATTATCGAAATGTGTATGTTTGCGTGTTGACGAGTCTGTGGTACTAGATTTCAGCTCCGGTTCCGCGATGGGAGGTTCTCAAGTTTCGGGAAGTGGCTCCTGTTAAGCAATTAGTTTAAGTAGGTCAGTTGTCACAGTGTTATGTTCGTTTGAATGCTTACCGTGGGCTTACACTGGATTACTGATGAGTAGTAAGACATTTTTGGTTTTCATATAAATTGAACACCCACAATTGATCGCAGCTGTCGCACTACCGTAGACTTTCCAGTCTAGTCCTGGCGTGGCAAGGATATGCACTACTGACGAGCTCTAATGAGAGCGAAACTCGAGTCTAGTGCTTCTTTTCGAAAGGGGCCGACTGGAAAGTCTATGGGAATGCGACAGCTGCGATCAATTGTGGGTGATGTTCAATCTATATGAAACCAAAATCCCCTACTACTCATCAGTAATCAAAATACCGCTCAAGTTAATGATTTCTGTGATTTCAACTTGGAGAGAAGTCCTAGTCGAGGGGTCATCGATTGGAGTTAACAGGACAGTTACTATGTGTAACGAATAGATCCGTGAGGAGTAACCGAGAGAGTGAAGAGAAGACAACGCCTGATAGGAAGGCTTTAATCAACCAGAAAACGAGGCATGTGATCTGTAACGTAACGAACAGAAGGGTAGATTAGAATAATAATATATGGAGGAATCAGTAGGATAGGAAAGAGGAGAATACGATGTAGAAATAAAATGTGACATTCTCCCTCGCCCTGAAAAAAACTACGAAACGAGGTTACGCCTTGCGGTTTCGAAGTAAGATCTAACCGTTTGTTGATGGGAGAGATATTCAACGTTTACTTTGGGTACACAAGTAGTTTCTGTCGTGTCTGATATGGTGCAGGGTTTAAAATAGGATCTGACAAAATGGGTTGTGGCGGTTGAGATGTGTTTTTAATGGGAGCCAGTTGTCGGAGGATACAGTTTCCTCACGGCCATCTGGAAGTCGAATGTGTGCGTATTCGGGGTTACTCTCTAACAGTTCAACTTTCTACTAAGGGATCGTACTTGGATGTTCGGACATTCTTCCGATATAGTACTGGTCCGGGCATAACGAGCCACTGAGGCAGACTAGTTCCTGCGGACGATTTCCGATTATGCAGAAACATGTGTTCGTGACCTATACTGCTACCTTGACGAGGTGGTCGGGCTTGTGTGCTGTTTTGATCCGGCGGGCTATGCTGACTAGGACTCCGGTCCTTCCAGGTTCAACCCTGTCAGACAGGCCAAAGGGGAGCAGCCAGACGAAAAGCAGTTACACTCATAGGATTGTATGTCGCACTACTGACCGCGTAGGAGTGCTTAGGTAGTGAGGCACGATCCTATGGGCATACAGCAGAACTATTTTTATAGTTGCGGCACTGCTGTCTTCCGTATCAGGAAGAAGGGGGTTAGAAAAGGTACCCTCAAACAAAGAGCACTCCGATCGCCCAACGGTTGACCGTGACCGCCGGCGTATTATCCAATACGGTCGAAAAACATCTATCACCCAAAAGCCCGATGTAGCTTTGAGTACATCCACTGCGCGCAGCAGTGCTCAGAATCAGACATCAATGTCTTATTCACTGCGCCCTCGGGCTAGGCAAGCCCCTCACTGCCAAGTGAGTCAGACTTTTGAGTCATTGGCTCCGGGTAGGGTCCCCCAAGAAAACCCTGTATCCTGTTGTCTCGCAGGTCAGACTTTTGAGTCAGAGACTCGGGGTGGGGTCCCTCAAGTCAACCCCTTCCGCGGCATAAACGACCGGGAAGTATCAGAAGTTATCGCTCTCCCGACAGTGACATTATTAACCCAATACGACTTTCTCCTACTGTTTTACCCCCCATTTCTTCTGCCTTCCATGTGCCTTCGGGCGATAATTGTTTTCTGAGGCCAAGACAACTGGTAAACATTGGCGCCTTCAATGTCCGCACTCTCCGACAAGTCGGTCAGCAAGCTGCTCTGGCTAGTACTCTCTCAAGTCTGGAGCTTGATGTGTGCTGCGTGTCGGAGACGCGAGTCTACGATTCTAGCACCGTTATCCATTTGAGCTCACCTCTAGATAACTGTCGATTCAAGCGCTTCTCTCTCAGGGTTTCTGGTGACGCCGAAGCTGAATCTCGTGGTCAAGCTGGAGTGGGAATCGCACTGAGTTCCAGAGCAGAGCAATGTTTGCTCGATTGGATCCCAGTGAACAGTCGCTTGTGCGCTGTCAGACTCAATACATCGGTAAAAGTCTGTCGACGTAAATTTCCAGGAAAGATGTCTTGGTGTTCATTAGTTTGGTCGGTACGCTCCAACAGACAGCTGTTCTGCATCTATTACCGAAGGGATGTCGTTCTATGACGCAGGCCGTTTGATTCCTTCCCTGAAGCAAACTAACATTTCAGTACATGCATCATAACTAGCCCTGGGCGATCCTTTGAAATGCCTCAATCTTTGGTCGGTCATTCCGGTTTTACGAGAACAGCTAGTGGGGTTTATGTTTTGGTTTGACCGGGTCTGTCACAACGTCTTACTGACTATATTGTGCCGATCTGACTCGCAATGCTGAGTCATGTTGCGTGCATCCCATCTGATCCACTATATTTCGTAGCACGGCAAGTCCAACACAAGAAAGAAGCAATTGGTGTTCACAATGGGAGACTCCGCGTGTGATTTCTCAGCTGTGGAGCCAAGGTTGGATCTTCTATCGCCAGTGCGTGTAGCAGGTTGAGGCACCTGTTAGACTGTCGTGCTATTTGTGAGCGACCACCATGGGACGTCGGGAATTGCATTATGCTGATTTGCAGCGTGCCTCTCGTTTCGTTTTGTAACTCTTGCTCTCAGCTAGAACATTGCGCTTCGTAAATCCAAAGCTTATTAACTTGGTCATTCGAGCGATGTAGCTGTAAACGAACACTTACTCAGAAGGGCGTTGTGATGAACAAGTTGCCACGTTCGGTCAGTGTAGAGGGATCCTAACGAAATCACTCTGGGAACAACATTTCCCCTGCTAGCTTCTTGAAAACATCGCTTCTGGTGAAGAGGTTGTTTCGAACGTGGCTGTTCAGTTCTGCGTAAGCAGCTGTTATATTTTCTGCGATTTCCATTCACAGTCGATCCACCTCATGAACAAGGCGTCGCTCGAATCCTCATCCTGGTCTGTAATATGAATGACGACCTGTCGAGAACGTAATATCGCAAGTCTGATCTAAAAGCCATGCGCAAAGGAACCGTGAACACTACTTGTCATACTAGTCGATTAATGAGATTGAAAAGATCGCTTGAAGGATCGGTGTGGAATTGAATAGAGGCTTTTTCCCTTGATCCGTGGTTGTAACTAGTCATTCGATTATTGGTGTGAGATCATATGTGCAATAAATGATGGTTCACATTATCAACCACAGATTTTTCGCGTTGACTTTAATAGGTTTCGGGCGTTGTGAAACATTTCCGAAGAGACAGTTCAGCCTGGCGCTCAATTCCCGATATCGGTTGGATTCGAGGGAACGTCTTCGAATGGTCAGTTATCGCGGCTTTCCAGACGTCCTTTACGTCGGAAGTCAGAGTGATACTAGTTAGCGTCTAGATTGAATGCGTAAATAAGATTCTATCCGGTCTAGGCCTTCCCTATCCTCTTTTTCAATGGATGGCGGGGGCCGAGGTCTGAATATCAGATACTGACAAACTCCTTTCTTAGAGCTGATTTGAGAGACTGTAAGAGGTACCTTTCGCGGATGAATGTATTTTAGCAACAGTGTAGTTCCCTTGTTATCAAAGGCATCAGTTGGTATCTGTTGTTCGTCCTAAGTTACTCACTGGCCTCGCTTTTGCGTCTGGCTCATCTAAGATCCGAGAGAAAGTCATGTTAATCGTGACGACGACAGGGATTGCGATCTCGATTTCGAGGGTGTCGTTGACCTCATTTTTTTACCTTGCGATCAGGTTATCTTTTGTGAACATCGTCACTCTTAAGCAGCCGTACGTTGTCTTAGCTTTTTTGGACTGTAAGTCTTTGCGTCGCTTCTAGTTTGCTCGCAACGTTCTCAAAGCTGTCCTTCTTTCGCATTAGGAAGTACCAGGGATTATATTCGTGATTTCTATTGGAAGAGTAAGTTGTATGCTCACTCTGCAAGTGCAGGGTCAGAATTTTATTAGATAACTGTTCCTCGACTTGCTCATCTTCACTTTTCGTGCCGTGTCGGTCAAGTGTCCAATTCACTCTTCCTGTTAGTTAATGTTGTCATGGACGACTTTCTGATGCCCTTAAGGATCCATAGTTGAAGCTTTGTGTTTGAGTTTTTTTCACTCCTGCGCTCTGGTTGACCGATCTGCATATGGGAACGAATTGTCTTACTTTTGTGCCCTTGCTCTGAAGATCAGTTGTAGAACCTATGCTGAACAAGTGAGTGACCCGGAACTGTTTGTTACAGAGTTGTCGCTCGCACCTTCAATTTATAGATGCAATAGTGTAGTTCATGAGCTGGGGAGTCATTTTCACATCTACTTCTTACTGCAGGTAATCCGCTGAGACCTGTGTGCGGTTTCTACATACTGGGTAGTCTTTACCTCTTCGTCATCTTAGTAATATTGCTGATGTGATGATTATAGCGAGGATGCAAAGGCACTTAGAGTTGCCTTTACCGACCTGCCTTCATCTTTGGTCTGTTTTTCGTAAGTTACGTTCGATTTGTCGTTGAAAATGATAGAGTATATATTGCTTGCATACGTTTCCGTTTTGATCTTATGGCCTCGTGAAACGTGGCCCTGTTTCGTCAACGAAAGATCTCAACTTGACTTTTGCTGTTTTTGACTCATTGTCTGTTGTCTCCGCCAAATAGCCCACATTAAGTTGACCTGATCGCGGTGATATCAATGTGGTACTTTTGCTGGCGGTCGTATTTTTCGCGGAACGCTCGGATGCGCGATCGATCGTCAGGCTACTCACTTTGCACCAGCGCTCTGCGAACTGGTTAGGTCCACGTACTCCGTATGTCCAGCTCGATATCGTCTTACGCCGTTCCGTTTGGCACTCATATACTTGAGGACCACCAACAGTTGGGTGAAACCACATGGTGGTCAAGCGACAACGTGGTCACGAAATATGAAAACCCTGACTGCTCCACTGAGTAAAGTGGGTAGGTGTCGCCTGCCTGGATGGGGTCCTCGTGATCACTCAAACCGCTGGTTAGAGACGCTATCCGAGATGGCGGTGTGTCGCAGTCAATGGCGTACCTGCATCCATACCATTTCTAGTTCTTCGCTTAGACTTCTATTAATTTTCAACCTTCTTAGTAACGTTTTCTTCTAGGATATTCCACGTCACTGTTGAGGTGAGCGGCAGCCCGAGCCACAGTACCTTTTGGTCAGGCTCATGGCTGCTATGATGATGATGATGCGTTCCTGAGGAGTAAAGTTGATTGCAGTACACAGCAATGACCTGATAACGTGCAACGCGTCCGGAAGCACGTACTCCCACTGGTCAACATTCAGTGCTTTGGAACGCAGGCAGAGAGAAGCAGTTTTCCATATAGTGCCATTGAGCCTTTCAACTTGGCCATTGCCTTGTGGGTTGTAACTCGTGGTCCTGCTAGTGGCCACACCCCGGTCGTGAAGGAATTGTCTCAACTCCTGCGACATAAATGTAGATCCCCGATCGGAATGAACGAATGAGGGCATTCCAAACATGGAAAAGAGGTCAGTTAATCGGGTAATGACAGTGGATGCAGACATATCTGGGCAGGGAAAAGCGAATGGGAAGCGGGAGAATTCGTCAATTACAGTTAGTATATAGTGATTGCGAGTGGAAGAGGGAATCGGTCCTTTGAAATCAATACTAAGACGTTCAAAGGGCTGTGTCGCTTTAATTAAAGGACTATTAGAAGGAGTGTAGAATTTCGGTTTTAGTTGGGAACAGACAGAACATTGTTGAATAACAGATTTGACATTGTCTAGGGAGAAAGGCAAATTCTTTGTTCGAACGAAATGAGACAAACGAGTAATTCCGGGTGGCAGAGAGAATCATGGAGCTTTTTAAGATAGTCGATAGAAAGAGTTGATGCACAAAAGGCTCGAGATAGAGTATCGGCCGCAGGATTATCTGAACCAGGGCGATACACAACATCATAAGAGAATTGAGATAGTTCGATCCG
Organism: Paragonimus kellicotti; assembly: GCA_014220965.1. NCBI lineage: Eukaryota > Metazoa > Platyhelminthes > Trematoda > Plagiorchiida > Troglotrematidae > Paragonimus > Paragonimus kellicotti. The sequence goes on from LOND01000057.1 coordinate 132,216, forward strand.
CCAACGTTGAATTTTGTCATTTTTGATCTTCGTGTCATCATCATCATCATCATCATCATCATAGACAGCAATACATCAGTGGTTCACACTGATGCTTAACTGCCACACAACCACGAAGAAAAAAACCTATATAGGAAGAAGAAGAAAAAAGAGGAGGGGAAGTGGACCTAACTACTAAAAATAGCTACGTCTATATTCAAACATACATCAAGGCGCCTACACTTGCAAACAAACATTTCTTACGTAAAGGCCACAGAACGTTGATCGGTTAGTAGCTTGAAGTGTGTTCCAATCAGGTAATGTCGCCATTTCTCGGATAGCTTCAATAATTGCGTAAGCTTCCTTTTCAACAGCGGAATGGTTTCGTTCGGTTGCAGAGAGTACGTGAGATAAAAGGCCAAGGGGCGGCCATTCTGATTTAGTGTGGCGAAGATGGCTATATCTGAGGCATCAGTTTCAACGACAAGAGAAACATCTCTGGCGATGGAAAAAAGTGAGGCTTGAACCAGTTCGGATTTAAGAGATTCGTAGGCGGAAAGTACATCGTTGGGTAAGGGAAAGCTCTTGTTGATAATCAGCGGTGGATTTTATCTGAAAAGTGGGAAAACCACTGGGAATAGTATGAGAACATCCCAACCACTCTGTTGTGCTTTCAAGTTTCCAGGTGCAGGCAGCTTGATTAGCGCCTCGAACCGATCGGGATCTGGCCTCACGGATCCTTTGGATATTTCATAACCCAACAGACGAATTTCTTTGGTAGCGAAAACATTTGTTTCGATTTAGTGTCAGTCCGTATTTATCAGCCACTTGCAGAAAACGATTGAGATTAGTCTCGTGATCATTCGCATCTTTTCCGCATACGGTAATATTGTCGACGTAGACAAAGGTTCCCTTGAGCGTTTCTCGACGGATCAGCTCGTCCATCGCTCGCTGGAAGCATGCAACACCATTGGTCACTCCAAAAGGTATGCGGCGGAATTGGTATAGGCTATTGCACGCTTCAAATGCGGTATATTGTCTTTCGCTTTCGTTAATGGGTATTTGGTGATAAGCGCTCTGGAGGTCCAGCGTACTGAAAACAGTGAACTGTGAAATTTTCTCTACCATGTCATCGATACGAGGAGAGGGATAGGCGTCCAGGTAGGTGAACCGATTAATAGTTTGGCTATAATCGACGACCATGCGATGTTTATGGCGATCGTTGGTAGTGACCAAGACCTGTGCACGCCACGGTGATCGCGAAGGTTCGATGATGCCGTCTTGTAACAATCTTTCGATCTCGGTCTGAATGAAAATCTCATCACGGTGACTATGTCGTCTCGACTTAGTACGGATTGGACGGCAAGAGGGATCGAGCTGAGTGAAGAGAGAGGGAGCTGGAAGAGTAGCGGCAGCTAGGTCCACATAGCGAAAATGAAAGGATATTTTCACAGATTTGTGTCGCTGTAGGAAGTCATGCCCTAATAACACATCAGCACACAAATTGGGAAGGATGGACAATTTAACATCCTGTAAGATGTACCTTTGTGAAATAATGAAACAAGACAGTGGCCTTTGGTGTTACTGGTTATTCGTGTGGAAGCCAGAACGATTTGGCTACTTGATGGCAGTTTTGTCCATTGATTTCGGAGTACGACCGCTTCAGAAACAGCTTTCTGAGCTCCTGTGTCAACCAGCGCTTGTAGGGTTATCCCATTGATTACCACTTCAGTGATGGCTCTGGTAAGGCTAGTTGGAGCTGCAGCAGTGATGATAGAGGAGGTAAGGAATGGAGAAACTGATGCCGTGTGTTTCGAATGTGTAGCAGAGCGACAAACCTTTTGGTAGTGGCCCCGTTTCCCACATGATTTACAGACTGAATCTCTAGCTGGACATTTGTGGCGAGGGTGTCGGTCATACCCACAGAAGAAACAGTTAGTTCGGGCTGCAGCTAGTGTAGTCTCGCAATGACTGTTAGATTTCTCGGCAGTATTTGGTGAGGCGTCGGTAGCAGCTGCATTGTAAATTGGAGGTTGAGATTGCGCGGAACGAATGCGATTGTTACTGAGCCTTCGCTTGATCGTAAGCGGTTTTCACGTCTAAGGTTTTGTGTTCAAGCAATCGTTGGCGAATCGAGTTGGATAAGAGTCCACTTATGAACGCATCGCGGATAGCGTCCTCTTGATTTTGCTCCGCGCTGACAGCTTTGAAATTGCAATCCTTAGCAAGATTCCGGAGTTTTTGTATGAACTGGTCGAGAGTTTCATTGGGAGCTTGTTTACAAGTTGTTAAAAGGTGGCGTGCAAAAATTTCATTCTTTGTTGTATGTAGAGAGAGTGGGGTGTGGTGATAGCAGAATCATAATCAGTACAGTGGGGGGACAAGAAGCGTATAAGTGTTTTTAGCTTGTCAGGTTTACGAGAAGCAATCAATTCAAGATTTTAAAAGGTATATAACCAAGACATCCCCAGACGTCACCACTGTCCGTGGAGTTTGGATCGGCATCAAATCGGTCCGGTCGTAGCAGACGGTCCATTATCTCTGGTTGATTAAATTGTAACGAATAGATCCGTGAGGAGTAACCGAGAGAGTGAAGAGAAGACAACGCCTGATAGGAAGGCTTTAATCAACCAGAAAACGAGGCATGTGATCTGTAACGTAACGAACGAAAGGGTAGATTAAAATAATAATATATGGAGGAATCAGTAGAATAGGAAAACAGAATACGATTTAGAAATAAAATATGACTGTCTCCTATGGAGCCGATCGGGCAATCTAATGGTTACACTGAATTGTATTGAAAAAGTTACAATTCCGCAACGAGGAGGTCGTATTTGCGGAATTGAGCTTTCGGTTCCATGAGGACGGGTCCAGGAGTCAGTAGTCACTAAGGGTTGTGAGTCGCCTGAATTTGTTTGTAGATTGCACGCGAACATTCGTTCACAAAATGTAGCGTTCTTAACCGTATACAAAAAATTGAAAATGTTACTCCTCAGGTAAGACCGATTCTCAGTGAACAGTCTACGGCCCTTCTGATCACAAAGCGAGATTTATTGTTTTCCACAGGTTTTCCTTCAACCGTTTCATTTACTCATTGTGTTGGGAACTTCGGATTGGATCAAGGGTGTATGCCGAAGATTGTCAGGCTGTGTTTTGTCTGTGTTCAGAGAGCGGGATACGGATATGCATAGGGAAAACACAAGAATTCATTGATGATCGTCACTAAGTATTTGTTGTGTGTTCCTGATGGTAATAGGTTTTTAAGGTCTGTGCTAAGCATTGCGTTGCGTTGGTCCGATTCCTGTTTAATGGTCCAACAACTTCGGTTTTGGTCTCAAATTCCGCAGTGGATTTTTCGCACGAATCAAACGGATCGTTTAAGTCACATCAGAATGGCGGAGTTCCATACAGGGACATCAGTTCTTTAACACTGAACATTATGAGGCAGAAACTCCTGGAGAACATGTCGGTCACCTTGTTCGTAGTAGCAGACGACACCAAAGTGAATGGCGGAAATTTGTCCACCACCACCTTGTTTTGTTTTGTCTTTCGTTTCTGATTAAAGTTGCACGTAAATACCGTGTGCCCGGCGCCAAAATCCGGAGTCCAGACCAAAGGACTACGACTACGCCCCCAACCGAGTCGGGTCAGCGAACAGGCACAACCTAGCGCTGAAAGCACTGTTGGATTAGCCTGTTGTGAGTAGGGTGGGGGGTTATGCACATTTCCAGTAGTTGCTCGGCCCTGTGCTTTGGCCACTACGGTCCACGATCGATAACACCTGGCTGTTCACACACGTCTCTGTAACCGTTTCAGCGCTTGAAAGGCAATGCTGGACTGGGAACCAGCATGTGCCGGTTAAATGAAAGCACCGATTCTAAACCGCCGTTAAGAGTGTCTATACTCAGTCTGTACAGTCCTAGAGAAGTCAGTTTGCGAACAAACACGATACTCGTAAGAAGTGCATTACGCCTCTTGCCCCGCCCCGCCCCCGACCAGTACTCACATGTATCAAAATGTTATCCTAGTTCGTAATCACCTAACCCAAGACCCGTATGACGCGAATGTTTCGTGTTGACCCAAACTATGTCGTTTTTCAGAATAAAGCAGGTTTCCAGAGAACAAAGCACCTCAACGTGAACAACATTTTTGAACGAGTTGTCCACGCCGATCTCGATAACGCAACAAGTTGCCTTCATCACAGGTAAAATGGATCAACTGAGAAATGTTCAGTAACGAATTCACAAAACAGATATTTCGAGCGACGGAACGTCACGTTAGAGTCAACAACTAAACCCAAAAACAGCATGACGTGCCCCAGGTTGTTAGGTTTCGATCAGTCTTTTAGTGATTTGTAAATCTGTTTCGTTCATGAATGCAGCTTTTTATTATCTATCGTTTGGTGAAAAAACTATCGTGATGGCACAATCCGTTAGGGAAATATCGTATTTTACTTTGTCCATTTGCACTCACCGGCGCATGCTGGTTCCCAGTCCAGCATTGCCTTTCAAGCGCTGAAACGGTTACAGAGACGTGTGTGAACAGCCAGGTGTTATCGATCGTGGACCGTGGTGGCCAAAACACTGGGCCGATGGGTCGAGCGACTTTACTGGAAATGCGCGTACACCCCTTACCCTCATCATCGTCGTCATCATCATAGACAATAATACACCAGTGGTTCACACTGATGCTTAACTGCGGCATATCCACGAAGAGGAAAAAACAAGCCCTGTATAATTCGAGGGGAGAAGTAAGAAGGGGACGTGAAAGGACCTAACTGCCAAAAAAGCTACGTCTCTATTCAATCATTCAACATTCAGCGAACGATCGTAGTCTCGGCAGATCGCAGACATCGGTTTGCAGCTCGCACACAATGCATCATGCATTCGTTTGCTCACCCAGGAAGTCAGCCCATTGTCATTTCACTGTTCTCGATCAATCCATCATTTTTGATGAATTCTAAACAGTTAGTTGGGCGCTACTAACGAACAAGTCAAAACAATTTTAAATAATTTGCTGTATGGAAGTACTTTCCGAGGGCATTGTGCAGTTGTGTCAATATCGTATTTCTGTCACGTCGATGAATCTTCCAAACAGGTTCTGTTAGATTTCCTTGTCTTTGGAAAAGACAACGGTCTCCAAAAACCTAATCCCAGATGACAGAATGCCTACATAGAGACCGTGGACGGTCGAAATGGATGGATCGAGCTTTTTTTTATCTGGAAATGGCAAAGTGCTGCTTTCCCTGCCTCGTGGTTGTGTTGATATAGTGAGATCATCTTTAGGAGGACTGCCAGCCAGTAGCGATGATTTGACAGCGTCTGAGTATTTTAAGGAACACTAACTTACCTCAACCTGATTTTTTGATCGACCTGACCCTATTTGTGTTTCAGTTTGCCCTCCGTCGGAAGTAGGCTAGGCTAGTAAAACGTTACAAGACTCTGGATGTATATTTTTTTTCAAAGGGTTAGTGTCAGAACTGACAAACTCTCTCAACCAGTTTGGGAAACTGAAGTGTGGTCCCTGCGTTCGTTTTTTTGAATAATTATCCCCCTTTTCAAAAAGAAGTTCCAATTTTATGTGACAACCACAGAGGCGTCATTATGGCTTCTACTACGTACAAGTCATTCATCGGCCTTATGTTGCATACCCACCAAACCCAGCGAGTGTCGGATACTTGAAGAAAGTGCAGGATTCTGATTCCGTGGAGGGTGCATTGATCACAGTTTAACCTTGGAACCAATCTTGGAACATGTCACTCTTATTGGTACTTGGCGGACTTAGTCTTTTCAGACTTCAGGATTGCTCCAGTTACTCGGTTACTCTGGAACTCCCTGCTTCCAAAAATAGTCATAAAAAGTGTATGAATGCTTTCTGTACGCTCAATTTGCAAACAGTGACAGCTTTGTGGACAACTTTCTCTGGCGTTCATCAGATGTAGTGTTCGTCATGGTGTCTGATCTCCCGTCCTGCTCACCAATGTCATCAACGACATTCAAAAATGTGTGCCTGCGAATCCAGTGATCCAGATGTTGCGCTTCTACGTTTTGAACTCTCCCACATGGAGTATGTGGATGATGTTATCCAATTGGGTCCCTCAACCGAAAGTGAACAGTACTAAACATGTTGAGTGACCAGCCTAGGTTGTATAGAATACGCTTCGCACTTTTACTGTCACTTCATGACCCAGGTGTTCCCATTCCATCTGTTATATTGCAGGTAGTCTGCCTCAGACTATCGACTCACACATTTGGATAGCACTAACTCGTCAGTCTTTTGTAGCACCACGATTAACAAAAAGTCCCATAGTTTCTGTCAACCGTGGCTGATGGTGACCTCGAAAGGACTGAAAAGAGGGTATATGCCTGCGTGCGTTCTGTTCTACTATACAGTTAGCAAGCGTAGCCTGTTTGTGACTGGAATATCAACCGACCGGTTGTATTTGCTCATCTGTCTTCCCTAAGTAATCCATATCAAGCGGAGTGCGTACGTGAGTAACGCGATAGTCCGCCAGTACTTATTTCGGAAAATTCCGGACTGACGATCGATTGATCAAATAACGCAGAACCATAGCCCCCAAACATTGGGTCACATACCGCGTGTATCAGTTGAAACCACCAACAGTGTAAAACTGCCACGGGTGCTCAGGCAAACTTGTGGTCACAAAATACGAATATCCCCGATGTTCCGTTGAATTAAGGAGACAAAGGTCACATGCCAGGCTTGGTATTTCGTGGTAACTCAGCTAATTGATGTATAGAAATCCGATGTGACACCGTGTTATGGTTGACGGTATACATGTCTCCACACCGTTTGCAATTCTTCAACTCAGCCTTATCTATCCTAGCATTCACTTATTTCGGGAAAATTATTCTCTTTCAGGATGCTGTGTTGTCACCATTGAGATGCGCGGCGACTCAACCCACGTTACCGTCCGGTTATGCTCAAAAATGTGATGAATGAATGAATGGACACAAATGTTTCATTCTATCAAACTTAGATTCAGAAGTGCCATATACTCAGGAGTTTCTGAAAGCACTCTTGAAAGGCAAATATTTCTTTCAGAGGTTTAAGCATTTGGTATGATTGAAACGTTTATTCGTGCGCCATGACTGGTTTTTACTTTCATATTCGTAAGTCTACTTAGTTCGTTCCTATATGCATTCTAGTTGCATGGTTCAGCCATAAACCGATTAAAATATATTCGTCAGGTATCTACTGCCATTCACAACCTCCCACTAGTCGAATGTGCGTACACCGAGTTGTCACATAACCACCGATTTTCTCTATGAAATCGGCAACGCACTAGGTAAAGTTGTCTCGTTTACTGCAAATTGATCACTCGAGTGCGAACTGGTAGCAGAAATTTCAAGCGCTGCTTTGGCGCGGAAAAGTTTGTGGTAAGCTACGTAGCATGTGTGGGGTTTTAGTGTGATAGATCTGTGTCTGATCGGTTGGAACTGTTAGGAGGTGCATCTCCTAACGAAACAGCCAGGACGCATCACGCCACATCGATCGGCCGGCCCAGCTCGGATGGTATGGTCGTGGGTGGTGGTATGGTTCCACTCAGCCAATCAGATTGCAGGTGTGCGGTCGAACACCTGTGCGCTATCTGGACTGTTTTTTCTCGCGTTGCTTTCTGATGTCCCTGTAACGTGATTTGCTCTGACACCCTGACTGCCATATATGACTGTTTCATTTGATTCGCTCTGTGTCTGTCGGCCATCTATGGTAATCGTTTCGTCCTATAAATTTAGAGCCTCTGTGACCTAATTTTGTCTCGCTCTTCCAATAAACGGTGTTGCCGCATCTCTTATTTCTCGGTTTTGGGTCAAGCGACTGAGCGCGTAACCAAGGTGACGATCCAAGAGAAACCAAACTACGTGACGCGTAAATGGAATTTCAAATGAGGTTAACATACATTGAGGTCGGACTAGATACATATTCTGGGGATGACCTGTGTTTTCAGAAGTACACATTGCCTTGTCTCCCAAGTTTCTACATCGTGGGTATGCTGTGGCCACGACAGGAGTACTTTGAACTGTTCAGGTTTTGTGCTGTCTCGTCTGCTAATAACAGTTCTCATAAATGTGAAAGTGGCCTGCTGAATGATCGTCGCAACATCACACTGAAGTTGGTATTTGTTACAATTAGGATTATTTGTGTGCTATCTTCAAATATGTGACTCGGTCTCATGCTTTGTAAAAGTTCGCTGTCCAACTAATTCTACCCAATTCACTTAGATTGTGTACTGTGAACGAATTCGCTTCGTGTGATGTCTTGACTTTGTATGTCTGTTTTAGACGTTTCCTCTCCCGAGCAACCTGGTTGAAGTTCGTCCATTTTCTCGTTTACTGGTTGGCAACGTGTTGGGCAAATGGTGCATTCTTGAGCTATTTACTTGGACTCTGGAATGGCTGTATTTGATCCTCGAGGGTTTCATCTTCCGCATTTATTTTGTGCTGTTAAGCACTTCGAGTGATTTGCATTGGTATATACTAATGGCTGCACCGTCTCGATGTTTTCGAAGACTTCATGTCGGTATCAAATCTTATATATATATATATATATATATATATATATATATATATATATAAATGCGAAAGGTGTATAGTGAATTTTTTATGACCCGCTGGTCAACGATAACGAGAAATGTCTAGCGCACGACTATACGAATCACGGACACGTAGCACAGAGCGTAACGATACCCGAAAACCCCAGAAGAACACAGAAGACCTTGACCTTCAGTCGAGAATGTATTTGCTCTCAAACCAAAGGTAACATAGCAGACCAGCGTCTGCATATATAGTCTCTGAACAGCCTTGAAGAATCCCACCTGAATTGATGCATTAAAAGTGGGATGGGCCAATCAGAGACGGAGGAGAAACGTGCGCCAAAATTAAGTTTTAGCACGTTATGGCGCGAAAAGATAAAATTCAAAATCACAAATTATTTTTCGAAAATATCTGTCTTTACCATATTAGAAAGCTTCTTTTACCAAAGTTGTTCATTATCTTTTGGATTCCAGCCTGGAAACTGGAAACGTCTTACTTCAGCGAGTTTCAGTGTCACTGCCTTCGTACCCTTAACCCAAGTCATACGCAAACCACCAGACTGTGGCATTCATTCTACCCAACCACGTGCAAGCAAGGTACGGTGTGACAATCAGATGGGTTGGCGTTCGTAAGAGATGGTCAACCCAATGAAGCCAAGGATATGAGATCATTATTCCCAAGTGTCGACTGAGTCTGTCCGTCATAAAGACATCTTGGCGAACTTCGGTACTGCTAGCACGATGTTCTCGTTACACTCACCAGTGTTTCGCACACCGGTGGTCAAAAACGGACGCTCGGTGAACAGCTTCCGCGTGCATGGACCTGGTTTGATAGCCATACACTAAGACCGCTCGTATATCGGCAGCATCACCAATGGCGTAAGTTGGCGAACGTCCTCCGAGCCCTAGCTGTATGATTTGTGGTCTTATGAGACTTATTCAATGGTCATAAAGCTGCCAGGGTACGTTAACTTCCAGGTTGCTTTCAACGACTTACCACGGGGTTTGAAAGCAGTTGTATAGTCTGGCCGATCTTTCAACAGCATTTTGCACTTCAAGGTCGCAAGAGTCTTACTTTCGTAGTCAACGGCACGTGTGGCCAGTTGTACTGCTGTTGAAGATGCTCAACCCATCGTCTTAAGTGTAGTTGCAGGTTCTGGATAAGATAGTCGTTGGCTTCGCGGATTTCCTTACTCACACCTAGTGTACTGTCACCCGTTCCTCAGATGAAGCGAATAAGCTTTCATGATTTCCCGGTAACAGCAGCTTATTCCATCTCAATAGCGCGCTGTGCCCACGAGGTCTCGCTATCCTTTTAGTTGCTTCCGGAATTCCAAATGACTTCTAACGAAGTGGATTATACCCACTCCTGAATAAGACATACAGTCGAATATGATCGGGTAAAATCTCACTGGCTGACAGCCGAACGAACAGTATTACCACACGAGGCGCTACCGTGTTTGTGCATTACATGCTGTATACGTGCCCAAGGTGCTTCAGCGTCGTCCGATGAATGGGATCGTAAACTACACGCAACTGCATTTTGGTTGGTATGGAGCACTTGTGGCTCCGCTTGTCAAGGTACGTCAGTTTGTATCTTATGACTGAGTAACTTCCCACCAGGTCGTATAACGAACTTGACACATAACGGTGCCTGATCGGAATGCACGCAGGTGCTCCAGCTTAGTCTACAATCTTGGGGACATCAACGCCATCGATAGTTGACAATCTGTGACCACGGTAGACTTGGCGACGGAGGTTGGCATGTAGCACATTGACGTCTAGATCGTCGAAATTAATACTTGCCAAAAAAAAGCCCGTGATCTGCATATCGCTGCAATAATCCCTCACCTCTGTCTGTTTGGCTAGTACCGTAAGGGTGCTGCCCACGTGAATCACGCTCGTTAGCATCTGATCCGCCCACTTGAGTGTTCAAACCTCCGGCCTATACTCAAATACCCGTGCGTCACACTGTGTGCAGAAGGTTAGTGAGCTGAAGTTAAAGATCGTCTTTGACTGCGTGTGGACTACAATCTGTAGGGGCACATGCTCCAACAACAAACAGCGTTCGTGATGGATGCCGTCCGATGTTCGTAAGCTTTCGATGTTTTCTGTTGCTTGTCCATGTTCTGATATATCTTCGTCCTGCTAGCCCACTCTCTGTTTGACCTGCTCTCTTTCATCTACTCTGACCAAAGCTCATCTATTGTGTCCGAAAAGTTGACAAAACCTGTGTAAGAGAGGGATTAACGTGACAAGCCAGACGACCAAATAAAACCCACAACCTAAGGGACAGGTAGAACGGTTAAACAGAACCCCGTGAAAAATTCGAACTCTTGCCCTGCACCGAAAGAATAGCACAATTCGCTGAGTCAGTCACAACTGAAAAGTTCTATTTCATCAGATCTTTTAAATGTACGGTTAAGAACATCACACCATGTACGATCAAAAGTCGAATTCAGATGTTAGTTTACTGGGGGCGATGTGAGGAGATAAACCAGAAATAATGGAAAATTGGAAGGAAGGAGTTGACAGCGGACAGTTTCGAGCTTTTACGGGGAGACTCAGATTTTACTAAAATAATTTTCAGCCTGACACTACCAGGCTGAGATGGTCGCACCAAGCTCCGCTGTCACATTGAATTTTGTACACATTTAGCGTCGGATTGGACCTAATTATATAGGGTGTTTTTCGCACTGTTCTGATTTTAGTGTTCACTTCATACATGAGTGAGGAAGGCGTCACGTTTATGAAGCCAATAAGCTAACTGCTGAAACCATTACTTTATACCGTTGGACTATTGTTATAACCCGTTCATACACCTTTACCTAGGACTTGTCATCGATTGGCAGGCATACTGACCAACGGGATATATGTACGTTTGTTCACGTTATCATCTAGCACACGCACTCGACCAGTCACGTCACCAATAAACAGCGTTCATGCCGAACAGTATGGTCTTTGTTTTTATTTATCTCCGTACATTGTCTGTGCATTGCTGTATTATGTTTGTCGCATGAACATAGCCATGGCTTACGGATTACATTTGGCGTCCCTGGGCGCAAGTATGCAGGATCCCGGATCTGCTACAAGTTCCGGAACAGTGTTGGACTGGCCTTTTTGTGCAGGCAACTGTTGGGTTCTGGTTTTTTAGGAGGACCACATTTAGGGATAACGTGGAGATTATGCGAAGTTTCGATCCCGAGCCGAATTTGTTCGAACAGTATAAACTTAAAATTGTGATTTCACGTGGGACAGGACATCAAGAGACATTGTGACGAGTTGAATCCAAACCGTGAAAAGTCAACAAAATAGGCCTTTGCTGTTCCGACGAATACCTGGGACTTCGGGCTAACACACACAGGACTTTTCGAAATACCCCAACTAATACAACAGTTGGGTGAAAAGCTGGACAGGTTCATTTCACATCCATGCTGCCCACTGATGTGGATAGAATTTACTTACAGAAAAAAATAAGCAGGCTATTCCAGTTGGGCGGCCACTTCATCTGATTCAGGTAAGCGCTCCTGGGATCGTACCTTCGATTTTACCACAACAAAGTTATTTAAATTCCCTGTTTACAAAGAATGCCCAGGTGAAGGATCAAGTACAGGCCAACCGTCTGTTGATATTCAGTCAGGTGGTGCTGCTACCGATAACAGATAGCTACGTATCCTGCGTCTGAAATAATTTGCCATATGTACAGTAAGTCAGGCCAACAGGTTTGAACGTCCCCGTCGAATATGAAAGCAAGTATGAACAATACACAGTCCAGTGTTAAGTTTCGACGTAAAACAGAGACAAAAACTACTCATTCCTTATCGAGTCATCAGTTTCTCATTATTTTACCTCTGGTCAAACGAAAGCTGCTTTCTCCTCAGGTGCACACAGTGGTTAAAATGGCACAATTATCTCTCGTGATGGAACTGCACCCCACATCACCCATTGAGTTTGGTCAGCCTAATTTTGTATTTCTTTTAATTCGTTCTTCGTCGTGCATGTCTGAAATTGATTAAATGAAACCATGTTCATCATAGGGATCACAAAAGTCCAAAATGTTCTTAAACGGCACTTATATATGCACCATTGCAGTTATGCTAACAACAGCGAGTGGCCAAGTAGATTGCACTATCCCACTTGACGCAGTGATAATACGCTAACAGTTACTAAACGACTGCGCCGAATGTGACCGAAAATCAAATGCAGTTAGTTCGGTAAAACCAGTAAACATGTGACATTTGTTTACTTACGAAAAGAATAGGCTAAAACTGAATCCGTTTGTTCACCGGCTTCCTAGCTCCCACAAGGTGGAACGAAAGTGAATGCAAAGCATTCGTACATAAAAACCTCCGGCCAAGGCCCACTCTCTATACCACGGGTACGTGATACACTTGAAAGATAAGTTACGGCGGTTCCTGTTAGGAAACTCGCAGATCCCGACGAGCGCAACATGCTGCACTTCTATGACTTTGTCTTGGACTATGAAAACCCTAATCGTCCGTTGAGCAAGGTTGATTGTAATTTGCCTGGTTGGGGAGTTCACAACCAATTCTACCGTTGACATGGTGGTGTGTCGCAGTCACTGATGAGCTTTTACCTGCAAAGTTAATGACTGTTCTTTTTCGTCATGTTCCACTGCTTTTCTTCTTTTTTCTCTGTTTCTAGCACTTTTACTTATCACTCCGCAACTCTATAGATCATTGTCAGGATCAGCGGTAGTCCGAGCCGTAGTACTTGGTGGTACGGCTCAAGGCTGAACACGATTATGGTGATGAGTCAGTTAGGTAATTGGTCCTCATTCACCAATGGTTGTCGCACAGATACTATTGTGGACAGCGAACTCATGCCAACTGGGTCCGTTTGTTGTGAGACGGAAGATGTGTCTTATCTTTATGCGGTCTTTTTGTCTCCGGTTTGGAACTATAATTGTACTGAATTCATACAGCCGAAATGTAAACGAATTAGTTGTTACGGAAATGAAGTAGACGAGTTGTCTGTGAAGTCAGTGCACTTTATGATGCGGGGCAGTGAAAGCCGTAAG
>LOND01000057.1:147301-165850 GCA_014220965.1 Paragonimus kellicotti
TCATCATCATCATCATCATCATCATCATCATCATCATCATCATCATCATCATCATCATCATCATCATCATCATCATCATCATCATCATCATCATCATCATCATCATCATAGACAGCAATACATCAGTGGTTCACACTGATGCTTGACTGCCACACAACCACGAAGAACAAAGAAAAAAAAACTTATATAGGAAGAAAGAAGAAAACAGAGGAGGGGAGGGGAAGTGGACCTAACTACTAAAAATAGCTACGTCTATATTCAAACATACATCAAGGCGCCTACACCTTGCAAACAAACAACCGAGCTGTAAGTGAAAGTAAGGCGTCATCAGCAAGACAGCTTCCTTACGGCTTTCACTGCCCCGCATCATTAAGTGCACTCACTTCACGGGCATATTTAAGGATTTACGATCAATTGTTCAAATAGTAAAGACACACTGTCTTATATAAGTAGCCCACGCACTCTGGATGTCGACTGCTCTCTTGCCACATGTGGCATTTATCGGGTTTGATTTGTCACAGTTATGGGACAGATTTGGCTATATAAGACGGATTGCAGTCGAATTCGTTCTGTTTCGGTCAGTTGATCGTTAATTGGTGACAAGAATAAACCAATGTCGTTCAACCAGACAGTAGCAATAGAAAAGTAGAATAGACCAATCAGAACGCTGCTCAAACTTTGCCTTGGGTTGCATACGACTGGTACTCATCTGCTTGGCTGATGTCAGCTGAAAAATGATTTGGTGATAGATTGTTTGAACTTCGTCAAACGTCCAAGCGCGCTGTATTACATCTACCTTTAATGTTTATGTTATCGTTGCGAACTCAGACAATGCAGTGGTTACCAGACTGGCACCCTGGACAGGATTGGTAGCAGCACATTAATTAACGCTATCTCTGTCGGATCCGACGTAGCATATACTTCGCTTTGTTAAACAGTAGGAGGTTTACGGGTGCGTTTTGTACAATAGCGGCTGCATGCTGTTATTTTCATTTTTGCATGCGCCTTACCGTCGAACTGAACACTGCTGTCAACTCTTCGCTGTCTCTTATTACTTCCTTCGTGAACCAGTTTCAGTAAATTATGTTGAAATTTTTGCGTACTCTATTCGGAGCGTAAAGTGAACACTAAACGGGCACGTCATGCTCTTGCCTAGGGCTTCTAACTTTTCCTCTTTTCAACTACGTCGTGAATGATATTCTGGAAGGAGCGTTTAAAAGCTTTGAAGATCTCAAAATGTAGTTTCTAGATGGTAGGCTGACTAATACTTAGCATGCTGATAATATCGTCCCACTCATTTTTTGTCACTATGTTGATCCTATATTCATATGGTGGCGCTCGTTCGTACTGAATGCTCTTTGTGTCTTGTGATGTAATAGATGAAGGTCCACATGTTCACGACGCATATGTTGCCACAACACGGAGTTGGTTTTTATCCTACTTTGTTTGCAGTCAGCTTGATCGCTTCGCTTACCTAGGTATTATCATCTCATCAGCTTTTACCATTGTTTTGATCGCGAATTCACGTGGTCTATCCTCTCGACCATCAGCCGATAATATGTCATTCAGTGCGTACGCACAGTCATTCTTGCTCTGCCATTTGAATACCGTGTCTGTCCTTGTAAATGCTGTATGTTTACTCTATTTCGACTAATTTTTCAAATGAGGTGATTATGCAAGCAACGCACAGTCTGCCAATGTGTATTGAGAAAACTACAATTTCGCGGTGATTATTTCGAGTTGTAAGAATGGTTGACAGTCTTTGCGGACTGAGCCCTGTCCTCCTAATTCTGACTGAGCAGTGATCTGTCGATGCTGTAATCGCTGATTGTGGAACCTTTGCAGCTCAGCTTAATGCCCTTGTGGGGCGCTGTCTGACCACGTAGAGATGACCACCCTTGCAGCCCGTTACTAATTGACTGTGTTGTTTGTTTTGCTAAAAGCATTTCATTCCATTCCGGATGCCATATCCTTCCGTATACAGTCTGCCTATATTCTCGTTGACAGTGTGGTTGTCTTCCACCAAAATTTAATCAATTTGCTGTTGTTAGCTGGTTGCTCTGGGATTGTAATCACTTGAATGGATCCACTGAGCGATGCCGGATCAAGTTTAGGCGATTAACTTTAGGCTGCATCGCGTCGCTCATTGGCGAGTGATTGCCATTGCCTTGTGGTATGGACTAGTTGTTTTCGATATCCACTAGTTGCAAACTGCGCTCAGTGCACGGTGTGAATAACTCTCGATCACTTAAACATCAATGTGAACCACTGATGTATTGCTGTCTATGATGATGAAGATGGTTATGTAAATCATTCGGCTGTTAGTTACAGATGGCCCAGCTCCGTTCTGGACCACTGCTCCTGTTGGATTGCACTCATGGGTTTGAGCCACGCTTTCGTCCACATCCAATTCATTTAGTTTACTGAGCAACGTTCTCATCAGCACAAGTGACTGGTAGTTGTGAGACTCTACCCCAAGCTGTGATCACGCAAGCTTAAAATAAAAAATCAGTCCCTTGGTACCGCAATTCAAGTCCTGTCGTCTGAAAATTTCCAAGCTATTGCTGGGAGCAAATGTTGTTGCTCGCGATACAGAAATCTGTGGGAGTAGCAAACTGTTTTAACCGAATCTCAACGAACGCGGGCAAATAATACGAACAATCTCGAAAGAATAACGCATATTGGGACCTTTTAAGCTTGTTCTCAAACTCCGGGTAAAGCGATTCAATGAAAGCACTGACAGATCAGACTGGATGAACAGTGTATCCAGCCCCCACTTGTATATACACAAATTAGTGGCCTTGATGTAACGTAAACCGTTGAAGATATATTTTAATCTCACTGTGATCCAGATATTAATAATGACTTGAGATGATCGGAATTTGAATGCGAGATGTCCTCTTAGGATCAGGTTTACCCCAACGCCGAAGAATTGTTTAAAATTATTATATGCTGCAGATCCCGTTCAAGTTTTTGGTGCAAACTTGAGTAGGATGTGCAAGTGAGGTCCTGGTTCATCCTGGACGGCTTGGCTAACTAGAAATGCTAAGTAAACTGAAGCTACTTTCGCTTGGAGGATTATCAACAAATTGTCTCCATTTCTTTTTTTATATTTCTACGGGTTCCAATTTACCAATTATCAATTTGCCTGCTGGAAAGACGACCAGCGCGAGTCGACAGGGAATCCTTCAAGTCATTACTTAGTTACCCCTTGCTTCTTCCTCACTTAAATTTTATCGTGGTCTGTCAACTGTAAACCTATCATACAAACCTGAGCTGACAATTATATCACAACTGTAAAACATTTCAAAGCTAATTTTTCAGATATTTGGCCTCTGTCAGGAGGATCATCATCATCATCATAACAGCCATGAGCCTGACCAAAAGGTACTGTGGCTCGGGCTGCCGCTCACCTCAACAGTGACGTGGAATATCCTAGAAGAAAACGTTACTAAGAAGGTTGAAAATTAATAGAAGTCTAAGCGAAGAACTAGAAATGGTATGGATGCAGGTACGCCATTGACTGCGACACGCCGCCATCTCGGATAGCGTCTCCAACCAGCGGTTTGAGTGATCACGAGGACCCCATCCAGGCAGGCGACACCTACCCACTTTACTCAGTGGAGCAGTCAGGGTTTTCATATTTCGTGACCACGTTGTCGCTTGACCACCATGTGGTTTCACCCAACTGTTGGTGGTCTCAGTATATAATGCCCGGTACGGTAAACGCTCAGCTGGCATGCGGAGTACGTGACCTAACCATCGCAGGCTGTGCAACGTGAGTAGTTGACCGATCGATCGCGCATCCCGAGCGTTCCGGAATACGCACCGGGGGATAACTATAAATATTATCATCACTGTAACTTCCTGTGTCACGGCTGTCTGTCGTGTTAATATTGAATACGAAAATAATCTGAAAAACAGTCAAGAAGATAGATGTTGGCTTCTGTACAATAAAGATCAGCTTGCACGCGGAGTCTATTCATGCTATTCATAGATTTCGCAATCTTATTACATGTTGATAAGTAGTAGGAGGTTTTGGTTGATATAAGTTGAACAGTATTCAGTTAATTGCGGCTTTCACACTCCAGGACTTTTCCTACCAACCTCTTTCGAAGAAAATCACCAAGTTCGAGTTTTGTTTTTGTCAGGAATCGTCATTAGTGCATATCCCTGCCATGACCGGGATTGAAACTCCGGTTACGCCTTTCTGAGACACACATATTGATTGCTGCTCCATCAACCTCATTAGGCACGATCGAATTGTCACATTCTGTGGGAATGCAAACAACGCAGTCGGTTGTGAGTGGTGTTCAACTTCTATCAAGTACACGCACTGACAATTCATTAAGTTGTTTGTCTTAGCAACGTCTGTCTTGTGCTCTCAATACTTGTGTGTTCGTAGTGCTTGGTACTGTGATCGATTTACGATTACTGGATGTCCTACCGTCGATATTTCATTTGTAGAATACTAGTTGTGTACACCTACCTTTCACCAATGTTGAAACGGTCTGTACGTTTGGATGTTTTGTCCTTGTCTGAAAGGTAAGTGTCTGCTATTCTGTATAGTTGTTCTGGTGGGTGACGTTCTCTCTTCGTAATCAACACGAAGTTCACTTTCTAAAGCTAATAGGTGTCGCGGCTGTCTATCTTTCCTTGTAGCCAATCAGTCATACCTCGTCGACAATTAGTTACAAAGCTTACAGTGAATATTGTTGTGCGTTTCAAATGTGTTTGATATGCTGCTAACGCCTGCAAGTTGCATCGTGTCACTGCTGCTTTTTTCACGCGTGGTTGGCGATATATTTGGCTCACTTGCTCCTTTTTCGTGGTTTTTCAGTCAGTTTATGTTCACATGGATAGGCACGATTTTCATTGATTGTACATAGTTGTAAGACATTTCATTAAAGGATCAACGAGTCTTTCATCCACACTTGTGTGTATAACGATCTCGATACCTTTTTGCTCAGATTCCTTTGAATACGTTGCTTTAAATATTTCTGATGGTAAAGGTAAACTATTTCAGCAGAAGCACTGTGATTTATGCTTCAATGCCATTAGCTGAACTGCTGAAATCTGTCCACCGTGTTTTAAGCGCTTGCATTCATGTATGTTAATCTGACTAGACCCCCTCCCTTTCTCAGGCTACTCCAACACCATCTACAAGGTTATGCTTGATCTGTTAAGAATTGTATGAAATTAACCGTAACGCTGTCGTTGTCGTTACTGTGCCTGAAGAAAGTTTTTAGGGTTTCTGATTTCGACGGTTTTGAATACCATTGGAGATTGATATCCCCTTTTTTATCCTAATCAGCTGGGAACAAAATAATAAGTGTTTAACAACCAGTTGTAACCTGAACACTATTTCCTTGTCTGATTCTGTGCATTATTTCTTTATCAGCTAATACTGGCGAACTTTCGATGGCCACAGCCGCCTTGGCTCCGGTAGCCCCACGTCCTCCATCTCGATCTGATCAACAGCAACACAACGGGGAGATTTCTGATTCAAATCTCCCTCTACGTTGGCGATGTATTGATGATAAGCCTAACGTGGGGAAGTATAAGTTTATACGTACCATTGGCAAAGGCAATTTCGCCAAAGTTAAATTAGCGAGTCATGTGATCACGGGCAAACAAGTGGCCATCAAGATTATTGACAAGACGCAACTCAGTCCATCTAGTCGTCAAAAGGTATTTCTTGTAGCCCAATTTTGTCATTAATATTGGCTTATTTTAGCTTTTTCGAGAGGTGCGGCTTATGAAATTGTTGGATCATCCAAATATTGTCAAGCTTTTCGAAATAATCGAAAATGACAAAATACTTTATCTGGTTATGGAATATGCCAGCGGGGGTATGTTCTGTTGCTTTCAATGTGGTCACTATTTTCTTCACTTGTATTTTTTTGCTACTTAAGGCTGTCATATTTGTTAACGTCTTACGCCGTTCTTTATGTACTGTCATTGTGAAAGGCTGTGACTCTTTTAATGACGATCGATTTTGAAGCGCCTTATTTTACCAATATTTAAAAGTTAATTGATGTGCCTATGTGAAAAGTAGCTGATTCTGACTTTTTTGTACGTTTTTGCTTTATAATGTAGCATGGAAAGGCGTGATTTTCGGCTTCGTATACTTCGAGTTCATACTTTGGCATGAAACTTGGAAGGCAGCCGGAAACACACGAACAACTTTCGGAGAAAATGTCTCAAACAAATGGTTTGCAAAGTTTGGGCCTTGAACTGTGTATCTCAAAGCTACCTCTTGTAATAGGCGATCTCCACTTCTTTTACACTGACGATTAAAAGAACTGTTGGAAGCCAATCGTAAAATAACCTTGGGAGGTTTAATGCAAGACTTTTCTGTTTCACCGGACGTCTTGCGAAACTACTTGTGCTCATTAGATGCAAAGCAAGCTTGGTCATTGGATGCCTTGTGAATTAGCAGGGAAAGATAGACTTGAAAGTGTGCTTCACTGCTAGTGCGAAGCGGACGCGAACTTTTTCTGTTGTGTGTTATCGTACATGATGATTAATAGGTTTTGCGCCATGACAAAACGAGATGTGTACGAGAGCTTATCACAATTGAAGATCTCTGAACGTCACCTAAACGGAATGCGCTGGGGACCGTTATTCTCATTCGGCTATCGGGTTAACCTATTATAGCCTTCTAATACCGTGCACTATTTTCAACAGAATCTTACTGTGAGGACTTTGAAGTAACGAACCAGAAACTACTGATGCAGCATCCAGTACAAATCAACACGAGTTGTGTAATACTTTTACTCGGTAGCCCCAGACAACATGTCGCAAGAATAACCTTTCATGAATGACTCCGGTTGGATTGTTAACTCTTATCTCTTCTAACATATCCATCGCTTCTTACTTGCAGACTTTCACTTTATCCCCTTTCTTGACTAATTGATTAAATAGGGACGCTTTGGACAGCCAGTCACCTTGAAGAACTTTTCACCTCCGCTGAAACACCGTTTTGTTACAGTGGTTTTAGTACATTTGCACCACTTTGGCGCTGAGTGCAATAATGTTTATTTTACATACGTAGATTTTGACTTTCAGCCGTGCTGCGTTCCTTTAAACTTGACTTCGGGATAACATACCAGCCTCTCCGCTGTGTTTACTGTCTGTATGTCTTTCTACGTTTCATCTGATTTCTGTGAATGACTTTTATCAGGCTTATTAATAAATCAGTCTGACTTTCCCCCCCCCCACCCATGGTCTACTTTAACGATTACGTCCAGGTCAACTTCTATGATATTATCCCGCACGTCTTCTGTAGATCCCCATATGCATTTTCCCTCGTCTGAACCATTTGAGTCACCGTCTGACCTGATTCGAGTTGGCATCGGAAACCATAGAGCAACTTCAGGGACAATCGGTGATAACGATCCCTCTTTAGACTCCTCCTATTTCATACCTCCATGATTGCTTTTATACATCGTCTCATCTATCGGACATGTTTTTACTCAAGTTTCGGATAATCTAGTGAAAACACAAAGCCAAAGTTTCTGTATCCAAATATAGATTGTCTTGTGTCCTCAGGTCATAACAAGATAAACTAGACGATATGCGAATAACCTATGACCCAGTATTCCACATGACGTCGATCCCCATTGTGCTATACAGACTGAAAACGTAACCTTGGCATTTGCTAACTGTTTCTTTGTCGGTGCTGTTTATTCCACACAGGTGAGGTTTTCGACTATCTTGTCGCCCATGGTCGTATGAAAGAGAAGGAGGCGCGTTCTAAATTCCGCCAGATAGTCTCAGCGGTGCAATATTGCCATCAGAAACACATCATACATCGAGATTTGAAAGCGGAAAATTTGCTACTGGATTCCGATTTGAACATAAAACTGGCTGATTTTGGATTTTCCAACGAATTCAGCCCAGGAACTAAATTGGACACGTTTTGCGGCAGTCCACCATACGCTGCTCCGGAACTGTTCCAGGTATTTATCTATGATCTGATGCAGTATATACTTCTTTCTGTTGTGAATCAACGCAGTCATGGATAAGTTCGATCCTTTTTACTCGTATTGCACACGTTTTTTCATATGATTAATGTGTTTCTACCATATAAAAAGAACGCCAAAGAAATGTAACACTTATAGGAAGTACGAACGTTTTTCCAAGAGGCACCCACATCGAAGAATCAAACTTTGCAGAATTATATGAAAAACATTTTAAGAATTTAAGTCTGTCCGTCTGTTTAAGGCATAGGCAGTCCGATTGTCTTGTCAAACTGTGCTCAATCTGCTCACGTCTGGACATCAGGGCTGATCATCAAATTACATAATTGCTTGTAAGTAGTCTTCAAACATCGCTCCGGCTAGGCTAGTTAATCTGGTTCGGTGCTTATTCCGCAATAATCTTGTGAATTTAGTCACGCCCGACGATCGCCTGCCAACTGGTCGTTAGGAAATGTGAGCGACGTTTTTTGGACACTACTTTCTGTGAATTTGGGTGCGCAGAGGAATGTTACAGTTCTCGTTTTTAAATCTGGAATTGTCGGTACTTTTTGATTCAAATGAAGCAGTTACAATGTAAACTATAGACTCATCAACCGAGTAGCAGAAAGGGAAACTACACTTGACTCACTTTTTGAGCTTACCAACACAAAACTGAATGATGTTCCCTGAAATGTAATCTTCCTCAGATTACCCTTATTTAGTCAATGTTGAGCCCAAGTAAAACGATTTGTAGATTGTGGTCCTGTTGATCAGGGGTTCCTGAGCTCAGCTTATGTTTATGTGACTGATGTCCAAACCTGGGCGTCTTGACCATATCCCAAGCCGCTTGCAATCCTACTGTTACATGGTAGCAATCACTGGATGGTGTAGGATTTTCTCTCTATCTTCTAGTGCAAACGGCACGTGAATATTGTTTTGCTTGCCTCGATCATCGTACGATGTTCGCGTGCTCGCAACACAAACTACAGGACGTAACCACTCAGTAGTATACCTTCTTTTGATAGGTCCCTACTACTTCAAGATACCAGTAACAGACTGAGTTCCCAGCACTAATCATGAACGCATTTTTATTTTGGCGATTCAGACAAAGTAACGTTTTCGTACCCATTGTGTCATATTCACACTAATCGAATTTCGTAGGATTACACTCATCGTCCTGCCTTAAGAAAGAGCACACTCACGAAAGTCGCGATTCTGCTTTCCCCGGACTTTTTTTCTTGTTAAGGGACATACTGTAAACAAATTTATACACGCATACGTTTGCGAGTATTAACCAACATTATGTAATCCGTTTTAGAAATTTGGCTGGTGATTGCCTGCTATATTATTTTGCCGGCACATTTCATCTTGAAGGTTTAGATTTTGCTTTTCAGTTAGTGTTAGGGTTTATTTGTCGCACAAAGATACACCATTATTTATCTCTACCTTGAGACCTCTGCCTTACATTCTCAATATTTTCTGCCTAGACATTACCGTTACTGAATCCCTGTTTTTTCTTTCTGAAAGATAAACTGTTAACTTTCACGGTAGCCTACAGTTTGACCGATTAGTTTTGATCAAATGGTCTACAATGACCTCCATCCACACTCCACCCGGTTTTATTCCTTTGGTTTTACGCTTGATACTGGGTATGTGGGTGGAACCGTAACTAATGAAGTGCAAGCCACGTAAATGCACAAGCCTCGCTCAGCTTCGGTCACTGCAGAAAGCAAATCCGGCAACGAATTCTTCTATCCATACATATGTACCTATGTTTATGCGAAGTTACACGTTACTGATGCTAGTTACTGTTTGGTGATGCTATTCCTCCGTTTTTCTGTTGGCGACTGTGGATGACGACCTAACCCATATATTGCTTGAGGCCCAGATTGCACCATTGTTGCGTTACTCACTGTGCCAATTCTTCACTGTGAATGATTATTGTTTGGTGTCAACAGTTGGATGCGGCTCCTTCTTGTCTCTTACGCGGTTCCTGATATATAAAAAATAGCTGTCTTGTTTACAACCTGTGTAGCTTGAATATCAGTTGAAGCGATGACGGTGTTATCCCTGGTGTACATTTTGTCACTTTCCTGGGATGTTGAGTTTAATTCCCTAAGAGTGACCAAGCTATTTAGTTTTGAGGCAATATATTTGGTTACCACATGCGTACAGTTTGGACATTCTTTGCAAGTATGCAAAATTCTCACTGCCGTCATAATCCCATCATCGTAAAAATTCTACTGATATTTTACATTAAGAGACATATTGATGAGTAACCCTTCGGAAATGTCTGTCAAATGTGTTTATCTCACCCTCATTAGAGGTCGTCAGTAGTGCATATCCTTGCCACTGCCGGACTAGAACTCCGGCCATGCTTTCATGAGGCAACCGTGTTGACCACTGCGCCATTGACCTCACATTAGGCACGACCGAATTATATGTGAACGCTCAACCACTTTCGCTTGTGAGTAATGATCAGGTTGCCCGATCGCCTCGAGAGGAGACACAGTTACTGTCTGTTAACTCCAATCGATGACCCCTCGACTAGGACTTCTCTCCAAGTTGAAATCACAGAAATCATTGACTTGTTGAGCGGTATTTTGATTACTGATGAGTAGTAGAAGATTTTGGTTTTCATATAGACTTGAACATCATCCACAACTGATCACAGCTGTCGCATTCCCATAGACTTTCCAGTCGGCCCCTTTCGAAAAGAAGCACTAGACTCGAGTTTCGCTCTCATTAGAGCTCGTCAGTAGTGCATATCTTGCCACGGCCAGGACTAGACTGGAAAGTCTATGGGAATGCGACAGCTGCGATCAATTGTGGGTGATGTTCAATCTATATGAAAACCAAAATCCACTACTTCTTATCAACAATGTATTGTGCTCCAAACTTACCGATTGGTCGTGACTGTTCAACGAAGTTCGTTGATGCCTCCCTCGACCTCTCCAAAACCTTCGATGGAATCGGCCACTTCATCTTTCTAAGGAAAGTCAACAACTATGATCACATAGGACAGTTGCTTAGGTGACTCAGAGATTACCTAACCAAATGCATATTTACAGGTAGGAAAACGGCCAGTTAGTTTGGTTTTCGTTGCGTAAATTTACTTCACGAAAGTCCGTCTTGGACACTTTGACGTTCGTTTGATTCGTCTGAGAACCTGTGTTGTTCAGCGTCGATTATCCAAAAACATAGCGGATTATAGATGGTCTGCAGGACGTGAGTGAACTTCGGAACTACCTGATTTTACCTACTCTGTAATCCGTACGTGGTTGTCAACCAGTCAGCCTTATTAACTATGAGATCATATACATCTGCCACCAAAGCTGTGTCATCTATGCGGCCACAAGCTGCAGACAGAAACATCAGTGATGAACGGTTTAGTTCTGTAGACAGACTGTGCATCCATGACATCTAATCTCTTGAGTGGAGTTTGTGGACGATTTCACTCGTGAGCCCTCTCCGTAATATACACCCTCATTGTATGTCTTCATCTGGATGTAAACCCATAGGTTTGTCGCTTATGCTTACAAAAGACTTGTCTGGTTCTTTTAAGCATCCGGAGACGGGCTGTTATAAGAACTTGGGGCTCACTCCTACCTAGAAGGGCCGGTAGCATTAGATCAGTTTTCGGTGAACTACAGGCATCTGGCAGGAGAGATACTCCTGCCGTACAAAATTACGCACCCAACTGGTTATCTGTTAGCAGCCTCCCATTAACTGAGAGCTAACGATCAATGAGTCATACTCCTAAACTTAATTTTCGAATAAGTAGACCACTGCGTAGTCGGTTAGAGCCTACCCATTATAGAGCCCACCACATAACGCTGTGATCAAGACGAACTCCGCTGGACTGTTCAAAATTCTGTTTAATCGGTCCCTGCACGAAGGACAATCGGCCGCCTCCCTAACGCATTCCCACAGTCATTAGCTGTCTGTCTACCAGTCTGCCTGTTTTTTGTTCTGTCCGTATTTTGCCCATACGCTGCTTCAGTGTGTTAACATGTTGTATGCCTGTGTTTCTTTTCCCACTCAAGTTTCCTTCACTCCGACTGTTGTCTTTGTTTGTATGAGTCAATCGGTAAATTGCTTTCCAATTAACACAAACAGGAATGCATGAGTATGTTTCGATCTTCTATATAAAAACGACTGTAAAACCATCTCGCATGATTTCTGTGTAGTCAGTAAGATGCAATTAGGGCACTGTACATTTACATCATGGTGCAATGTTTTGCCTGTCATTTCTTTCAGTCGTTTACTATATTACACCTCCTCCTTTCAAATATTTGTATATACCTTATGTTCACATGGGGATATCCATTTGTGTGACTCGCATAAATATTTGACCTAATTTCACATGAAATGTTATGTGACGCATCACATTCGGCCGACATTCCAATCGGGTCCATTCAGCCACAGTCTTCTGCGCCTCAACGGCGCCTACGTTCGTCGTACTCCAAACCTGCGGACCGTTCACGTTGGAGTTCCGGACGTAAGCTATTATGAACAGGGCTTAGCAACTGGTGTTTCCTAGTTTAATCTTATGGAGTTAAGTACCGGAAGCGTCAGTTTACTCATCTAGTCATCTTAACAGCTGACTGCCTAACTGTGCTGTTGGTGAAATAACCTTTAATCGTACACTTTATTTCGTTTTGGGTTAGCAGTGAAGATAGCACAATCGACATTTGCTTTCCAGGTTAAATTTTGATTATTGAGATTAGATTTGCGAAGTTGCTCATTGAAACCTTGGTCTGAGCATAGATGTTGCAAGATTTCATTCAGCATCGAAAATGGCCATGACCTGCAAACTATACAGAGAATGTCAAGAGAAAGTCATCAATATCCGTTCTATCCTCGCACCAGAGGTCTCTGTATATCTTTGAACATTATATGTATGGTATACTTGATTTGTCCAATGTTTAACCGTCTTTTTCACAGGGCAAGAAGTACGATGGTCCAGAGGTGGATGTCTGGTCGTTGGGTGTAATTTTGTACACCCTAGTCAGTGGTTCACTTCCATTCGATGGCCAGAATCTCCGTGAATTACGCGAGCGTGTTCTCCGGGGCAAATACCGTATTCCATTCTACATGTCCACCGACTGTGAATGTTTACTGAAAAAAATGCTTGTTCTCAATCCTGCTAAACGACTTAGTCTCGAGGTGAGCAGCTCTGCATACAGATTTATTTTACGTTCTCGAACTTTCGGTACACTGGGTAATTTCCTTTGATGTCATTTGCATCCGATATTTTTTTCGTTTTAATTGATTCTTTTTTTAACACCCAGTCAGTTGTGTGGACAGGACATTTCCTGGCTGCTCAAACCGGGGGGGGGGGATTTAACTTAGTGGAGGATATTACCCGGACATCAGCTGCCGTCCTCTCGTTTCACTAGTTGAAACTGTCGCCAAGCGAAGACAGCGGGTAAGATTTCCTCTCCAAAGACAGTATGAGACGCTACCTGTTCAATGAGGTCCAAGCCACTCTTGGTTGTGCACAGACTTTCTGTCTACTTTTTTTGTAGTAGATTACCTACAGAAAGAGGACTGGCAGCCTGTTCTCTTTACTCATGTTTGCTTTTTTCTCGTTTTTGTGCATCATTTACCCATAACTTTAGTTCAGACTGCCTTCTGGTACAGCTGGTCGCTCATTCAGTCTCTCGTTTGTAATTGGGCTGTCTACGTCATTCTGCACGTTTGGAAAAAAAGGATTTCCATTCCACTTGTTTGCACAAACATCTTGTATTTTTCTAGTTATATTTAGACGACGCATCATCATCGTCATCAAAAGAGGCAACAGTATGTCAACGATTCACACTACGTTTAGCTTTCATGCAATCAGGCAGAGAACAGTAAACCCTAACTAGGGTAAAAGGAAAATAAAGAGGGGATGGAATCAGCTGCCAAAAACGACTACATTCATACTCACACGTTTAACACCGAGTTGTCCGAATCTTGCAAACATGCAACCGCCCTATAAATCAAGTTAGGCGTCGTCAACAAGATATTTTCCTTACTTTCTTTCACTGTCTGGCCTCGTTAATTGCACTTACTACACAAGCAACGTCAGCATTCGATTTACTGAACCAAAATAGCTGCCGTCTCATCTAGAGTCTCCAGCCACCGACCTTGCGAGTCGCGAGACACCCAGGCTGGGAGACGTACCCGACCTAAAGTGGTCAACTCATCGGTGAGCAACTTTGTCTTCCCGCCAACTCGTCATCTGTCCACCTCACACCTTACGCCAGCCGTCATTGATATCAGCAAGTGTTCGGTGTGTCGACTGACTAACTGACATCCCTAGTGCAGTTTAATCATCAGTGCAAATCTAAAAAGTGAGCAGTGGAACTCGATCGGCAATCACTGCTAAATCACTGCTTCCAAATCTCTTTGTTGCTTTTCTTGTTTGGGCCACCTGATGCAAGTGCTCGAACGCGAACAGCAATGGTTAACTACTACACTACAGGTACCATCTACTCTGAGTGGTAATTTTTGGCAGATGTAGCACCATCTTCACAGTTTTTTTTATACGCGACCGTTAGGATTCAGAAAGATACCCTAGATTTGTGACTATCGCCCTAGCGTTGGAAGTGCAGGCTTCCATTTTATCTTCTCTATTTTCACCGCTGGTGATACAACACTCTAGATACACAAACTGGTCAATGGCTTCCATAAATTCATTATCCATCAGTAAGTCTTCGTAATCACAGTAGTCTTTTAGAAGCACATCGAAGCTGCAAAGTGCATTCGGAAATCGCTGGTAACGCGCGAAATAGCGTTTATCATTGTTTGTACTGTTCGAAAATTGCTAAGCAACAACACCTTGTCATCAATCTATCCGGGGTCACTCAAGCTTTCACTCGATAGTAGATCCACGCTGGCATCTTGTGAGTACCGCAGACATTTCTCCATTATTCCGTCTTACACAGTTAAACAAAAGTGGTGAAAGTGGACAGCATTGACGTACACCGCTTGATAATGAAACTGTCGCACATTTTGCCGTAAACCGTAACTTGAGCTAACGTATGGGAACAAAGTGCCTTTACACTGTGTTTACTTGTTCGGTACACCTGCGTTTAAGTGACCCTGAAATACAGATCGGCCGACTTATTAAAGCGCACTTTTGTAATCAATTGATACGGCAATTATTGGCCGGTGATACACATGATGCTGTTCCAGAATTTGGCGAAGGATGAAATATATCCTCGTTCAGGACGAAACCCTGTGTCTTCTCCCTTACTGTCTGTTCCGTGAGCTGCAGTGAGTCATTGAAGCATAACGGAGACCAGAATCCTGGTTACGAGTAGTCAGGCTAATCCACCCATGTTTTTCACAGTCTTGGTAAGTTTGTGTCGGTAACACAGTGGAAACACGAAGTAATCTAAATTGGTCCTAATGTGTGTATGCCCAACTTTCGATTTCTCTTTGCTTATGGTGAGTGGACGTGCCTATTGCCTCACCAATAGCTTTACTGACAAACGAATGCCCCGGATTAGTAGTAACAGAGTACCAGTATTCCCTAAAGCAAAATCGGTATATATTTCGTTAACTTCCTGAGTTAGCCACGTCTCACGATCGACGATCAGGCCACGCTTCTGCTTCCTGTGGATTTCCCCTTTCAACTTGTTATATGGAATGTCATGATTAATATTCCTTCTAATACCTAACAGCTCTAGAGATTTCCCTGTTTTGAATGCACTTATGCTAAGTCGTATTCTAGGCCTCGGTAAGGGCGATGGGAACCGGAGATTGGGTGGTAAGAGATGGATTATGCCTAGACTGTGTCAATATCATTAACTGTGTGTTCTGGGATCCGTTGAGTAGTTGCTGGAACTGTCTATCGGAAAAGGCCTGAGGACTTACTTGGATGGGACAGTAAGAGTAGAGTCATCGGTAACGTGGTTTCACCTATCCACCTCTCTGTGTGCAATAGATAAAGCGATCCGGTGTTTACTGCAAGACGGCTGATGCGGTATCTAATTATTGATGTAAATATGCATGGTTCCCTGTAGGTAGAAGTACTGCCAGGACATCCAGACCTAGAAAGAACGATTTAGATTCCCAACCAAAGCCTATGGCTTTTATTTGTACGGACGCGAATTCAGTGATTTTTTCATTTAACTATGTTTACTCTGTTCTGTTACCGCCAGTTTAGGTCGGCGAAGTACTTTTGGTTTCTAAGTTCATGCAACTCATATGGACTTGGTTGCCGTTTCAAAAACAGGTATCGAAGTGCCCAAAAAGTTAATGGTCAGTTTTACGTATCGCGTCAAATGATTTTGCTGCCTGTGGTTTTCGTCTGAATATTTCTGGTACACACTCTGTTTGTCTGAATGTTGTGAACCTAAATCACACTGACCGGACGCTCTTTTTGTCGAAATGGGAAAACTAAAAACGAAATTGAGCATTTTTCTGAACCGTCGAAGATTGATATTTAACCATATTTTACGTGGCACATGGCTGTTCCACAGGAGGGCAACGTATTGCGAAACGTTTCACAGCTATTACATTTCCTTCGATAATTGTCACGGTCGTACGGTTTGTTTTTTCACCATTATTTTAGCCACTTTTCTCCCACGGCACATGTCAGTGTTAATGGGAAATTGGCATTGTTCTCAACAGTCACGAACTTTGCTTGCAAACATCGGGGCAGAAAGTCACTGACACTAAGCACTTATCGTCCTCAGCCGTCGGTTCTGTGAGTCACGAGGGCCCCAGCCCGGGAGACGAACCCGATCTACAGTGGCCAACCCCTTCGTGAACGATTTCATTTGTCTACGCCAGGTCATCATCTGTCCACCTTGCGCCAGTCGGCCGCAGCGTCGGCAACCTCCTCGTTGCTTACTCGCTGGTGCCACCCGATACGAGCGATTGAACGCAGACATCGGTGGTCAAATACCTGAAGACGGTTCACGTCCTCTACCCTGAGCGGCCAGGTTTCGCTGCCGTAAAGTAATACAGCCCTCACTGTTGTCTGATAAACACGACCCTTAAGCTTCAGATTAGCGAACACCGCCCTAGCCTTGGAAATACGCGCTTCTATTTCATTCCCTACACCTCCGCGCCACCGCTGATGCAGCTTCCCAGGTATACAAACCGGTCAACAACCTCCATGACTTCATTATCTAACATTAAATCTACGTGATCACAACAATCTTGCAGAAGCACTTTGCATTTTGAGGCTGCAAAGCGCATTCCGAAGTACTTAGCAGAACGCGAAATAGCGTTTAGCGTTGTTTGTGCCGCTTGAAAGTTGTCAAACAGCAATACCTTATCGTCAGCATAATCAAGATCAGTCAGTCTTTCACCAGGTAGGAGGTCCACGCCGGCATCTTGTGAGTGCCGCAGACAGTCCTCCATTATTTCGTCTATGACGAAATTGAACAAAAATGGCGAAAGGGGACAGCCTTGACGTACGCCGCTCCTGGTGCTGAAACTGTCAGATACTTCACCGTAAACCCTAACCTGAGCTGAAGTATGGGAATAAAGCGCCGACAGTATGTTCACATACTTAGTCGGTACACCCCTGCGTTTAAGCGACTCTAAAAGTGTAGATCGGTCCACCGAATCGAACGCACCTTTATAGTCGAGGAATACGGCGATTGTTGGCCGGCGGTACACATGACGCTGCTCCAGAATTTGGCGAAACCCTGCCTGTTCTTCCCTAATGTTTACTCCCGAACTGCAGAGTCGACGAAGTATAATTGATGCTAGAACCCTTGAAATGACTGGGGTCAAACTAATCCCTCTATGGTTTTCGCAAGAGCCCCTGGATACCTTTTTTGAAATATGGGAACTATTATCGAGTGACCCCAGCACGGAGGGATGGTCTCCGTCGTCCACACAAGTTGAAACAACTGAGTCAATGCCTCTACTAACGCCTCTCCACCTTCTTTGAAAAGTGCCGGCACGAGATCATCTGGGCCAGCAGCCCTATTACGATTGAGAGCCGAAAGGCAATTGCGAACCTCAGTCTCAGTGGGTGGTTCCAAATCTACCGACCAGGGTGCTACATCACAAGTTTGTGGCGGCAACACAATAGAAGCAGGAGGCCAACTAAATTGACCCTCAGTGTTCCGCCCAACGCTCTAACCTTCTGGACTTATTACAGATTAGTGTGCCATCTGCCTCGCTGATAGCTTCACTGACAGACGGTCGCCTGGGACCAGTGGCACGGATCAGCTTAAACAGTTTACCGATGTTCCCTGAGGCAAAAGCGGTTTCCATTTCCTTAACTTTTTCCACTAACCAAGCCTCACGATCAGCCTTTAGACTACGTTTCAGTTTCCTACGGATATCTCTTCTAGACTTGTTATGTGAACTACCAGGAGGAACCTTCCGTCTGGCTTCTAACAACTCCAGGGATTTCTCTGAAATCCAATGTTTGTTTACCCATGTACCCCTGTGCCGCATGCTACAGTACCTGCTTTCTGAATGGCCTGTGAGATTTGAGTCCAGCAGCTATTAGGATCTTCGGAGTGAGCTGATCGAAATGTCTGTGGGAATGGGAATATTGTCATATCATTGTTGTCATTATTATTATGGATAAACCCAGTCTCGAAAGCATATGATGCTGGCA
>LOND01000057.1:169434-224988 GCA_014220965.1 Paragonimus kellicotti
CAGAACCTAGCCAGGATGTTATATCACACAAGTGCCCGGAGTGAAACACAAGCTTGTGACAACAATAGAACTAAAAATGAGAACTAGTCTGAGAGAGCCGTAGTATGCACGTAAAACGCGTGAGCAGGAGTGGTGACAAACCAAGCCTAAGTAAAAAAAAAATACAAGTAGAGCTTCAACTGTCGTGTATTAGGGTGAGCTGTGAAGCGCGAGAGAGTGTTTTTTTGTTTCAGACAAGGGGGTCATCTGTTATCTTCAGCTCAAACAACTGCTGGCACTTTGATCACTACCACTGGTGGATCTGTTAACCACGGTCATGGTAGTGGCATGACTCCCCCTGAGGTCGTATCCAATGCTGCTAGTGGCGATGATGCTCTTTCGGGAGCATCCGTGAACGTCACTAATCCCCCATCTAATATCACGTCAAACCCCTCACAAGCTGGCAAATCTGCACCACGTTCGATCAGCACAACGCCACCTACGACGAGCGCGGCTACCACAAACTCCGTTTCCGGTTCTTCGTCCAAATCAAACGATGCTCATTTGGTTAATAACCGACCTGGTAAGTTGTTAATTCGCTTTCGTACCGGTTGCACACCTAGGTGTTAGAGTGTAACCATTCATCATCCAACGTATCTGAGGCGTGCGTCTAACTTTTCGTTGTTTTTCCCGACTCCTACAGCAATTTTGTGGTATCAGTTCCCGGTCATGTCGGGTGACATGTATGTTTCTTATAATCTTGGTGTCATGCTCCGCCTCGCATAGTCGATTGTTTTATGTTCGCTGTGCGTTAGTGTCAGGGTTAAACTGACTTCTTCAGACCTTTGAGTTTCGTCGGCACCTATGATGTACTCGCATGTGGTTAAGAACGTAATGTGTATATTTATTCACGTTTATATTATAGGACTCGAAAAGCGTGTATAAAAAATAACGCAAGAACTCTCAGCAGAAACGCTGTTGACCCGGATTATGCATCATTTCTGAAAGTCTGGTAAAAGTAGTTTCAACGTGGAAGTCAGTAACGCCCTACCGAGCTGAAAGTTGACATCGAGCTCCTCATTTCTCCAACCCATGTCACTTTGGCCGCCGAACTGTCGCTTTTAACTGTGCAGAAGTGTACAACTTGTTAAGCAATGGGTCAGTGTTCATCATGTGTATTGAAGCCACCGAGTCCTGTTTCCAGATCAAATCGCTTATCAGCATGTTAGACCTGTCTGTTATTAAGTCACGTCATTATATGGTCGTGTTGTTTGTGCGGCGATTTCATCGCACATGCAGTGCTGTCGAGACCGTATTGATCGCCAGGAGACTGGTTTGTCAGACCTTTACTTATTGACCTGTCTGGTATGAGTGACTGTCAGTGTGGTGGCCACACCGTGCAATTCAGCCCAGTAGGTCATCGAGATGTGCAAGCTGTCAGATCACATCAAGGTCCAGTCTCGCTGTGATATCCCGTATACCGCTGTTTGTTCGAGCAGTGGTGGGTTTATGCAACTGAGTAGGACGGGCTAAAAATGATGCATAATGGTTGGACGAGTCGTTAAGTGTGGGAAATTCTTACAGGACTCAAAGTAAAGTGATAAAGGTGCTTTACGGTTTATTGGGAGAGCCGTTTGTGTTTTTTACTTATTTGTCGAAATCAAACGGATAACCATTCGTTCATTTATGTATCTGCGCTAGTACCTATGGCATTTGTTTACATTTAGGAATGTACGCGCGTTTTAGACGCCCGGTAGTACTGTTTACGACGTCACATTTGGTTGTAGAATGTTTTAATGTAAATTGACCACTTCGTACCAAAGGAGCGTTTAGCATAGAGATGTTTTACTGTTGGTCATCTTGGTATGAACTAGTGAACGGTGTCTATTGGAACATAGTTTACGTGCAAAGTGAGCTTTAGCTAGTAACAGATTGCTTAGTGGCATTCGGTACAACAGTGTTTTCTGGCTGCTAATGAAAAACAGTGACATGAAACTTATACTGGTATCCCAGTTCTCGTTACGGCTGTGCACAGTGCAGTGGGCATGATCAACATCGTTCTCACCCTAAGAACCCATTCTTCGGCTAAGATAAGTCGTGAGCATACAACGATAAAAGGAACTCGTCTTATGTAAGTTTGAATCAGAAGACCAGAACTTGGTCAACGTTTCCTATTGGAGTAGGTTGTGGAAGTACTCAGGAATGATTGGGCCTGACTGATGATTATCCGTTGTTTCCCGTACTTTTTCACGGCTTGCAATCTTATTTTTGCCCTTGGAAACATCGGTTAGCCTGTAATGAAGGAAAAAGTATACATCTTTCCGGGATTACATGTAAGTTAAACATTTTCGTAACTGTCTGTCGTTTTCCCTCGGTGTATACTTTCATCAGGCAATGACTTCACTGTCGAACTTCTTCGGTATCTGAGCTCTTTAGTTTAGTTTACTAAATATCCCGAATATGTTCCGATGCTCAGCAGTTATTTTCATCTTTGTGGACATTAACAACACATGCGAAAGTCGTCTGACAAACGTAATAATTGCGGGCGCTCACGCTTTATCTTTTAGCTATTGCGGGTTTCATGCTTGTGACGACGTAGTGCGTATCACTGACGCCAGGAAAGTTATAGGTAGCACAGATCACTTGTATGCGCAGTCCTGTCATTGATCGATCGCCGCGTTATAGCTTTTCTTTCATATGTGCCTAGGTTACACAGAGATTTTTCTTTTCAGTAGATCACATTGTGTTTGCTGTGACATGTCAGTTCACGTGTGGTCTGGATATTACTGTCAGGTTGCCTAAGTGCTAGAGTTGACAGTCTGAACATAATCGAGACTAGTAAGTGGACTGCGTTTGTCGAATTCTGAAAAACAGTAGACAATTGTTTTTTTGTATATTACAGTTTTGTTCGTAACACGTGGCACACACACGATCACGCGCTCAAGCGCAACGATTACCGTTGCGCACACAATAAACCCACAATGAAAGTTCCATTGCGTTCATCAGTTTTCTATTCAGCGTCTTTGATGAAAACTCGATGGAGATACGAAACATACTTCAGATCAGTCGACAATCGCACTACCGTCGGTTTCCGGCTAAATGACACTAATTGGAAGGTTATGTAACTAATCAGTCCAACGTACGTCTTGCATTTAATAGTCTCAGGTTGTACGAATGCTAACAACACACGCTGGACTGTAAACCGCGTCATACAAAGTGTACATTTATACGGACTGTACATATCTGATGTATTATAAGGGAATCAGAAAAATGAGCCTAAAGTTGTTTTACCTAGTTACTACTTATTCAATCTATCAGTTATTATGTAGCCAATCATACGCATCACATAAATGGGGGCTGACTGGCTGATCCAATATGTCTCGACGGTAATCAGTTATCACTGCATCATACCTTGAAGGCACACAGTGTTAACTGTCCTATCGGGCTGCAAGCCAAAAGTTTCGAAAGCTCCTAACCTGAGACGACACTCGGTGCTGAGTGCTCGTTCATCTCGCTTATATATTGACACGTTGCTGTTTTTACATAGGCGGTCAGCTTGCCGAATCGAATTTAGTCTTAACCACAACGCTCACTCTTATACCTTCTTAAGTATTTGTGATGTCACATCATCTGATACTGAGACGTTTGCGATTTAATTGTCAAGCTCGGCGAACGACCGAAAACTCACGTTTTTGCCCATGATCCTCTTTTGAGTTTCATTTGCCCCTGTGGCTTGTGCCCGTAGTAGTCACTGTTGATTGGGAAGCAAAATGACCTGTCAATAGTATTGTTTATTTACCGTAAAAACATTTTTTTAAAGGCATCCATACAATGTTTGCTGCTCAAGTAATGTGATGCCAAAAATACTGACGTAGTTATTTTCAGTTTGTTTGCGGAGATCTTTGCAGCTAACGTAAACTGACAGACTTTTGACCATCCGGCTGTAGTGTTGTTGACGTTAGCCGAAACCCATCTCTTCGTAATATCAAAACAACGACGTGCAAGGATGATACCAAAACCACGCTCAACTGGGCATATCGTTGTAGGCTGCTGGTGACATCTCTACTCACTGTTGACTATCCTCCTCTACCTCTCTTGCTTTGTTCTCTGAATGTTGTCTTATTATATTGCTTATACCTAGTGAAGTGAATGATATCGATGGGGGCGAAAATAAGAGTACACACTCCAATGAGGAGTGCATTATGCTTAACTTTAGTGAAACTTGTAAGTTATTATGCAAATAAACCTGTTTTGAAGAGTGATGAACGTAAGATTAATGCGGCCCCGCAGTAGTCGGGAAAAGGGGGGCCTTCGGTGGCCAATGTTAATCAGGCTGGGGTAGTTGGACGGGGATAAACTATTTCACAGGTTGAACGACTGTGTTTAGCCATGAAAGCTCCAGTGCTCAGGCGAGCTGTTCTGATCAAACAAATCCGGGTGACGTAATTCGATTGCGACCGTCTCAGCTATCGACAATTCGTCCCGATCCCACTGACCCGCCCTGTTTAGCATTGACTGCCGAAGGCTTACTTTGTTTGTATTCTTAATCATAGCAAAGGTGTGTAAAACGTTTACCCAATCACTTTGCCCCTTGCTTTTTTGGATCAATAGCTCTCTGTTCGTCACTTTTATATAGTCATACGAGACTAATTTATTGAACAGTTTGTTCGGGGAACTCTTGTTTTTTCTTAATTTCTGCATGAATTTCTGACTTTCAATGGGTACGCGAGAACTGCTAAACTTTGGTTCTCCGAAATACTGCGGCGGATATTTGTCTCTCGCTAATTATCATCGACTTTCTGTTTTTTTCCGGGTAACTGACTCTACATGACTTTCCGTTCTCCGAGTAGTGCTGTATAATAATGAATTGCGATCGTCAGTAATATGCGATGTTTCATGCTTCTAATGTGAACACCTATGACTCTTGACACTGCTGTTTTTGTACTTCCGAACCATACACTGAAAGTGTTTCTTCTCCACGTTTTGATTCTTGGCCTACTTTAAACCTGTCGGTGGACACACTTGTGGAATCTGATTCGACAGTACATGTTCGAAAAACAGAGCAGTCCTAATTGGATGGACGAAAAATTATCCATCCCATGCAGCTTTTATGCATTTGTTTGACCAATCCATTGCCACACATGACCAGTTCGTGTAAACGCGCACAGTAAGTTTGGTGACAGCAAAGTCAACGTCATTAGTGAGTTAGTATGCAAGTCATTCAGTTGTGAATATTCTCTACTGAGAGCCATATCAACCTGGTAAAACGGTCCATTGAACAAAGAACAGATGTTTTGACTTTTGTTATCCGAATCGGCATACCCTTATGGTTGTGTCACCCTGAAAGTATGGATCATTGACAGTCCCCGATTGATTTGTTCAAAACTGAACAGCGTACAAACTGGCGGTTGCATGGCTTCTTTTTCCTGTTTTTTTTTCCGAAATTAGGCTGTCATGAAAGATCGCTGGATAAACACGGGATTTAGACATAGTACTGAACCATGTCAGACGGATACACTGGTAATCCGAGACAACCACATAGCAGGGCTACCGGATTATACCGATCCGGTTCGTATTGAGATTATGGTGAACATGGGCTTCAGTCGCGATGAAATTTTGAGATCATTAAAACAGGGTAACTTTGACGATGTAATGGCTACCTACTTGCTACTCGGCCGGCGTCGTTCCTCACTGGAAAGTAACCCACGTGATGGGTCCAGTCTTTCATTGCGGTGAGTGGGTACTTTTCATTTCAATTGATCGCAGATGTGTATGATTGTTATATCAAGACTTGGTTTCAGTGATATTGACACTGACTTTCCGTTGTCAGCGTATGATCTCAATATCTGTGGGCAGTTCGACAATATCGCAGTGGTACGCATAGGCTGACATGTTTTGGTTAAGTACCCTAATATACGACAGTTGAAGCTCTACTTGTATTTTTTTTTTACTTAGGCTTGGTTTGTCACCACTCCTGCTCACGCGTTTTACGTGCATACTACGGCTCTCTCAGACTAGTTCTCATTTTTAGTTCTATTGTTGTCACAAGCTTGTGTTTCACTCCGGGCACTTGTGTGATATAACATCCTGGCTAGGTTCTGTTTTTTTGTTTCAGACAAGGGGGTCATCTGTTATCTTCAGCTCAAACAACTGCTGGCACTTTGATCACTACCACTGGTGGATCTGTTAACCACGGTCATGGTAGTGGCATGACTCCCCCTGAGGTCGTATCCAATGCTGCTAGTGGCGATGATGCTCTTTCGGGAGCATCCGTGAACGTCACTAATCCCCCATCTAATATCACGTCAAACCCCTCACAAGCTGGCAAATCTGCACCACGTTCGATCAGCACAACGCCACCTACGACGAGCGCGGCTACCACAAACTCCGTTTCCGGTTCTTCGTCCAAATCAAACGATGCTCATTTGGTTAATAACCGACCTGGTAAGTTGTTAATTCGCTTTCGTACCGGTTGCACACCTAGGTGTTAGAGTGTAACCATTCATCATCCAACGTATCTGAGGCGTGCGTCTAACTTTTCGTTGTTTTTCCCGACTCCCTACAGCAATTTTGTGGTATCAGTTCCCGGTCATGTCGGGTGACATGTATGTTTCTTATAATCTTGGTGTCATGCTCCGCCTCGCATAGTCGATTGTTTTATGTTCGCTGTGCGTTAGTGTCAGGGTTAAACTGACTTCTTCAGATCTTTGAGTTTCGTCGGCACCTATGATGTACTCGCATGTGGTTAAGAACGTAATGTGTATATTTATTCACGTTTATATTATAGGACTCGAAAAGCGTGTATAAAAAATAACGCAAGAACTCTCAGCAGAAACGCTGTTGACCCGGATTATGCATCATTTCTGAAAGTCTGGTAAAAGTAGTTTCAACGTGGAAGTCAGTAACGCCCTACCGAGCTGAAAGTTGACATCGAGCTCCTCATTTCTCCAACCCATGTCACTTTGGCCGCCGAACTGTCGCTTTTAACTGTGCAGAAGTGTACAACTTGTTAAGCAATGGGTCAGTGTTCATCATGTGTATTGAAGCCACCGAGTCCTGTTTCCAGATCAAATCGCTTATCAGCATGTTACACCTGTCTGTTATTAAGTCACGTCATTATATGGTCGTGTTGTTTGTGCGGCGATTTCATCGCACATGCAGTGCTGTCGAGACCGTATTGATCGCAAAGAGACAGCCTTTGATAAATGGATTGAGAATAACACAACGTTATGAGCAAGTTGTAATACTCTACGTTTCAAACCACCTCGGGTGGCCTTCCTCAGGAGTGTTGTAATCGATTACAACACTCCTGAGGAAGGCCACCCGAGGTGGTTGAAACGTAGAGTATTACAACTTGCTCATAACGTTGTGTTATTCTCAACCAATTTATCAAATTAAACACTGTCTCATTTAACATTCGACGGCCAAGACATGTTTTCGTGACTTTTGTTCGTACTAAATTTGGTGCGGATATCCTAAGACAGCCTTAATACTTCATCTGTTCGAATAAACCAACTTTTTCGGCCGCCTACTGACGCATTGTACGTTGTGCACTTTGACTAAGGACTGATGTCACACCGACATCATGGATAGCGGGAGTTCATAAGTTTCATCCATACTTTGACTATCCAACTACTGATCTCGTCAGACAATCCATTGTAACGATCAAAACCACTCAGGTATGCTCCTTCACCACCTCGCTCTCATAATTGGGAGCTTGTGCAGTTACGGTTTCCCGTTGATCCTGGAGGTGGCACCTTGCAGTTTGAGGAAGCGGTGTGCATACGGAAGCCATTAGTTACCATCGTTTAGAGTTTGAGAACTATCTGTTTATGTAGTGTCGCAGATTGTGATGACACTGTCCACACACTGTTATGTCTCATCCTTTTCCGAGCGTCTCAACTTACGACAACAGAAGATCGACGGTCAACCATGAGGAATAGCCATACAAAGCTGATGCTGGGCCAGTGCCTTACGGGCCACTCTTCGTTTCATAAATTAGTCGATAGCAAAATGACGTAAAAACCGACAGAACTCGAGAGACTGGTCACTAAAACAATGTAGTCTTGGACACTGTACGCATCTGCATGGACGATACACTAGATGTCTTTACTTGAGGACGTGATTATTCACAGAATAATAGCTGACGCTAACAGGTCTGCTCTTGCAGAGTATATTCGTGTTAATGATCAACGAAAGTGTTCTTCGGAATGTTTTTAGTTACATTTGATCAAGAAAATTGAGATCAAGTGCCTCGTTCGCACACAACTTGTGACGTCGACGAATGATTCATCATATGATTCTTCATACATTTGCATTCTGTCCATTGTATGTGGACAAAGCACTTTAAGAAGTTCGACTTGCTCCTCTTTCTGCCGGTGTTTCTCGATTACTGTCCTATCAACCGTCCGAATGTCTCTCTAAAGTTATCAGCCTTCTGTAGGCGTGGTCGTGCCTTAACGCCTGGTTGATTCCCAAAATGTAATCAGTGTGGACGTCCCCCTTCTTGAAAATTGGGACGCTGTCTTTGATTTCTGCTTATTTGAAAATATCAGTGATAAGACGGACTATTACAGAATCTCGTCCTTGAAAGTACCAAAAGGCTGTCCTTTATGGCGTTTAAAAAACAAGCAGATCTTCCTTGGTACTTCAGTTACACTTGACGCATAATCGTCCACGAACTGACAAGATAGCAAGCGAACTGTGCGACTGGCTGGTAAACTGTTGTTCTTTGTGGTCCAACTTGCATTCTATTTATTGTTACGGAATTTCTATGGGCTCTCCATCATTACCTCCTGATTATCTAGCTTACACCTTGCTTGTACCTCTGGTAGACTGGACCAGTTCCTGAGAATTCCCAGATGGGCGGCTGACTGAATTCTCGTTAAACGTTCTGACCACCGGATATTAGTACTCTTATGGTTGACGCACGTGCTCAGTTCAGGAGATTTTACACTTTGGGTAGTGCTCAATCTCAGCCATGCTACTCAAGTTAGCGTTCAGGGACTACTGGCCGTCAAACGAACGATGGTGTCAAACGAAGTGAATCTCGCTAGTGTACGTCTAACAAGTTGTCCATAGATAATAGATATGCAATTCAAGAACTTTTTATTAGTTTTCAGACCTGTCGTTGACTATTGGTGATGTGAGCTTGCGTTGATCGGACAAATGTAGGACTACTGAAGTTGAAGGACAGAAAATGGAAAAGTCAACAATTGTGGTATAAACTAATGAAAATTGCGAATGGAGTGTGCTATCACATCTTTCGACAGAATAGGTGTGACTGTTGGTCGAGTGTTTTAAAAATGAGAGAGAGCTGTTTCCTGTCCATTTTATGGGATGTTCCATGGGTTTTTTGAGTATAGTTGTTCGCGTTCGTCCGGACTGAGTATTATAGCCTTGAGAGTACCTCTCCACAGGGTGATGGGGTGGAGTGTGGCTTATATGTCTCATTGGCGTATGTGACGTGCATCGGTTCGTGCATCCTTTTAGCGGAATACAGGATGTCGAATTTCGTTTGTATGGGTTGGGATGGAAATAACTGTCATTAAAGGGTTCTTCAAAACGTTAGACGCGTTTGGGCACTAAACTACACTAGACCAGGATCAGTGTGATTGTTTTTGCGCTTTCCTGTCCGTATGAGGGCCAGCTGACTTCAAGGTGGTCCGCACGTACCCTTTCGTCAAACTGTGGTTCTTTGGTCCTTTGGAATGGGCTTCTAATGACTTGCCAACATGATTTTGCCTCCGAACTTCAATTCTCTTCTCTCACGTAAATAGAATACATCCTCCTCACAGTAAATTGGTGGTTAGGGCTTCCGCAGAGTATATGAGATTCAGGTGCTGTCTGAATGCGTCATGATAGATTAACACGAGGTTTCATTATTCCTTAGTTGTGCATGCGTATTTTGAGAGTTGTGATGAATTTGAGGCTTATGAATTGCCAGTCGAATAATATATCGTTTGTGTCTCGGGCACATGTATGTTCCACAGCTCGACGGTATGAATTCAGTGGATTGTGGCCCACTGTTCACAGTCTCATAAGTTATGAAACTGCCTTGTGTACAATAGCTTTGATTGCCAATTGTAATGTGGTTAGTTTGAGCCGCAGGTTGCTGCAATAGCTCCTTTTCCGGGTTTGAGGGGTTCTAACCTTGGTCTACCCATACGTGTCGACATGCTGCTTAGTGGTTAACACATCGTAATGTCAAATTCGTGAATAATGTTGGTTTTGTTTCATTGATCCTCAAGACATTCTTCGTGTCCATTTTTTACAGTAGATGTGGAATTTCGGGTCTAGTTTTTTGTTCACATGTATAACGTACTTTTTAATACATATAAATATACTGATACTGACTCAGCGCATTGTTGGCCTGTCGCGTCTTCTTTCATAGACTATATCTTGGTGTGAAAACATCCTTCTCCAGTTACAAATTTGAATAGCGTAAATCAGAAGACCGGTTTTGCAAGATGGTAGTACCATTTCGTATGTTCTCGTCGAGGCGCTGCTTGTCATGCGTAGCAAACCAGTCCTCTGTGTGCAAAAGCTGTTGACCTTGAACCTCCGTCTGCCATGGTTTTGACCAATGACAGACTAGTGTATGCATTGACTTGATATATGAACTTAATTCGCTTAAATATTTTTGATTTTCACCGCTGTTATGTGTAGCAACTGACGAGAACACATATCTTAATGATTTTCCAATTTTATGCTGAAGATCTTCCTATTCTCGACCTCTCTTCTACGTTTTTGTCTTCTTTCACAGTCCATGTTTCTGCCTCAGAAAGTTCTACGGTTTCTACTGCCGCCTCTTCAGAACTTTCACCAGCCGATGCTCCTTCTCAAATAAACACTTTCAACAACACTGCCCTTAACTTTATCACTGGCGGTCTCACACCCACGGCAGTCTCCAGCCGAATGACCAGGACGGAGCATGTGCGCGCCTCAGACCGACCTAATCGAGCTGAAGCCAACCGCCTGGTAGCACTTTTACGAGCAACTGCCGGTAATCAACTCCCCTCAGATTCGGTGGCCCCTCCGGTTGTTGGCGGTGGC
Source organism: Paragonimus kellicotti (assembly GCA_014220965.1). Lineage (NCBI taxonomy): Eukaryota > Metazoa > Platyhelminthes > Trematoda > Plagiorchiida > Troglotrematidae > Paragonimus > Paragonimus kellicotti. Next base: position 180,469 of record LOND01000057.1, read on the forward strand.
GGTTTGACAGCGTATCCGAACGTAGCTGGTCAACGATCTAGTATGGATGCCGGTGGTTCCGCAAGGCCCGTAACAGCGGGTCAGCGGAAAACCCTAAACACACCATCTCCAGGTTCAAACCAGTCTTCCAGAACTTCACCGTGTACGAACTTTGATGCTGATGAAATTTTGTTCCGTTTCACATACGTTTGTTCAGTTACATTTTCTAGTTTAGATTGCTCTTAATCATCTTTTTGCCAGCCGCGCTTATCAGTTGTTTGCTTACGCTTGGGTGTCCGTGAGTTGGTGAGCATAGTTATAAGCCTATTCTTTCCCATAACTGCTCGTTGTATCGTTAATTCAATTCCCTTTACAGTGGATTTAGATGGTTGGGAGACGGTTCAGGAACCCGTCGCCCTGTTTGAAGTTATGTGCACAGTAGTGACGCTGTCTACTAATCATAAGCCTACAAGTTCGAATTCAAATTTTCCTGACTAATTTAATTTGTATTTAAACCTTGACTGTATTTGGCCTTCAATTCGCCGAGCATGCACTCTATGATGAAAAAACGGAAAACGAATCCCTTCTTACATTCTGTAAGAAGTGAATTTTAAGTTGGCAGTGTTTGGGCATAGTTGGCCACTGGTTTTTGTTAGGTGTTTACTCAGAGATTGGGGTAATCATTCTTTGGTAGTCAACGATAATTGCCCACGAGATCGAAACTGAACTTGTCGTATTTGATTTGGCAGGCAGTTAGCTCGAAGCACTAACAGGCTTTATCGTAGAGGTAGGTGATTTCAATGCAACAGAGACACGAAGCACTCGGTCTTCTTGTCCTTAATTACTGCGCAGTTTCGAAGGTGCGCACGTATGTACGGTCTTGTGAGTGCGACGTGGACTATTAAACTCGCTGTCCCGATTATCTCACTTCTGGGATTTAACAGTTTACCATTATCCCACCCATTAATCCACAATATGTCACATGATAGTAGACCGTCGGGTTTATTGGCTACTACTTTAATTCGTATCTCATGGTCGTAGTGCTTCCACTTTTGTTTGAATGGAAGTTTTTTCCATTGACGTGCGGTATCTCTTGTGAATATACCGTTCGCATAGTTTGCTTCTTAACTGTTTGGCAACTTTATGGATAAGTAAGGTCCTAAAACACCTTGATGCTCATATTGCACTGCTCTGTTTCACATTTATTCTAGTACCGTTTACAAAATTGTACGAATAATATATTGACTAGACATCGTACGACTGCTTGCTTACGTCGCTACATGTCTCGCTTTGTATACTTTAATCTCATTTTTTGATCCTCCTGACTAATAGTCGTGTATCATTAGCACTTGAAACGGAATTCACTTTTGGTAATGCCGGTCCAGTGTGTGCTATTGTCTGATTATCCTCCACTTGGTACCTACCTTCAACGTATAGCTCGCCGCAATAAAACGTTCGCACACGATAGTATGGCTGGTACAGTATCACAATTTTCGGATGCAAACCGCCGCTCGGTCGTAGCGACTTGTCGCGCCGGCATGGGCGGAGCCAGTAGTAACACAACGGGCGTTGCTCTGGACGCCCCGGGTGCGCGGAATTCTATTGCGGTCACGGGCCTCAGTACCGGTGGAACCGCCGTGATCGGAAATGTTGATAAAGTTTCACTGGGCACAGGAAGCAATGGTCCACCTGCCCCCAACGGTTCTGGTCGTTTGCCCACACATGAGATCCGCAGGCAAGTAATTCTCGTCCTTCTGACATTCTTCTGACTAGAGATGTTTATGTTGCGTAATCATCCCCTGAATCCGAATATTTATTTGTTTTATATGGATAGTTCTCCCTCTTCTTTTATTCTTTAACATGCGCACACTATTATTCAGTAATTCTCTTCGCTGGGCTTAACAAACTAGTTTAAATTTTTCATTAGTTCACATTTTATTGCGCAAGGAATGATGGGCAGTTGTTGATCGCTCACGTTATGTGAGGTTGAATTCGGTTCGACTTTTCTTCGTGTTCCGCGATCATGCGTTAATCTTAGTTGAATAGCTGGCACATAGTTGGGTGTATTTTCGTACATATTTTTCCCCCATCACCTACTCATCATTAGTTGACAAAAATTGATTGAATGAGAGAAATGCCTTGTTACTCCCCAGATGTTAAGCCTCAGTATTCGAGTAACTCAAATCGCCCGTGTGGTGCGTATGTCCGCGATAGCTCTGTTCTGCGTAACCATATGTGCTTATTTTCCCTGTTTATCTTATGTTAAGTCATGCTTTAGTGTGCACTGCGTCTACCGCCAGTACATGTCAAGCCGTGCGTTAGTTGCTCTTAACTTATATTATGGATCACGTGACCTTAGAATCATAGTTCGTACTTTCTACTGCGGTTTCACGATTGTCTATCATTTTCAAGTAACTTTTCACCTGTTTCGCATCAATGGACTGCGTGTCATGACAATTTTCCGTTGCTCGTCGTCTTTTAATCCACGCGAAGTGTTCAGTTGATATACTTGCTTAAATGTCATATTACGAGAACGATTGGTGGATTCCCACTGATTGTCATGTACGAGTTTTTTGCTGCCAATTTTCATATTTAGTCATTTTCGTCTTTGTAGTCACGTCACTCCTGCTCCGGTTCCTATGACCACCAGAACATCAAAAGCCCATCACGGGTTTAATTTGGCACCAACATCTGGTGGGGCTTCCGGACACCACGCTCTCATTCTAGAACGTTCTGCCACAATGGGCCTTCCCGGTAGTAGCGGAAGCGCTACCGGGAGTGGTAGTTCAGGCAATTCGTCGACCGTCTCATCGGCCCGAGGACCCGGTGGCGATGTAATGGGTGGTGGTTCACATGCGTCTTACACACCACACGGTGGCAACTCAAATTCCTCTAGCCGAACAGGGTACGTGTCTTTCGTCATTCTTGCTGTTCTCGATTGTTTCTAGAGTTTTGATATCTGGTCACGGTAGCTATTTGTTCAGAAAGGTTACCCAAGCATAAACCGGCATTCTGCAACTGTAAGCCGTTTTTGGACGCTTCCCCTTCAAAATACCTGCAACATACATAGATGGTTTGCTGTTCTCGTCATCTGTTTGTGATCAGGCTGATGCCCTAGATGTGTCTGAGAAATCGCCTAGGTGAATGTTTTTAGGTTTGGACGATGCGGAATTGTTTGTGTCGCCTCTCGGCATTTGTAGTGTCATACAAAGAAACTGAAGTTTCTTGAAATTTCAATTCTGTTTAGACCTGTTCATTTTCTGTAACACTGCTCTCCCAATTGTAGTCACCGTGAAGTTTAAAGTTGAGGAGCTTCCGTACACTTTAACTGGTTCTGTGATCCTGACGCCGATTTTCATGTTTAAGATGTAGGACTCTTGTTCGGCTCATCAACTCACAAGATCGCGAACATCATTGCAACGTTTAAACTGTAAGACTCGCTAATCGTTATTCTTAACGAGTGTTCAACCAACTGAGTTTTGCGTGCCTGCGTGTTTTGTTTTACATAAACATAATTCGATCATTTCACGATGTCCGATACATTCGGCGTGCTTATGTGTGACTTTCCTCAGATATTGCATGCCTCTTTATATTCTGCGATACCCTTGCTGTTCATTATCTATCCTCAATCACAACCCCTATTCTGGTCTGATGCAGTTCCGACGAGGCGTCAGCTTCGGCGTTCAATCGACTTGATTTCGCCTACGGTTCACTTCGGTAGGAAATGTTGTTTGCGCACACTTAAAAAACACTTATTTCGCACATGCATGTTTTGCTCCTCTCACTCGGTTGTTCCTCAGCTGATCTGCCTACTTTCATTCCGTGTGTATTCACGCGCACAGTAACTGCACCGTTGTTTCTACACCTTAATCGCACATCTTTGCAAGGACATTTTCTCATGCTTTACTCATCTATGTTTTTGATGTTTTCCCGCATTTTCAATGTTCATTTTCACACTGTAACTCATGTTATCCATCCACTTGCGCAGTGGATACACGTTTCCGTCCAAACCTAAGGGTGAAAGCCTGTTAATCCTAAGTGACAGATCTGATCTGTTCAACAATAATTTGATGCATTACTAACGTGGGTGTATTGGGTTCTGGTCCATTTACCTCTAGTGTTCGCAGGCGGCGCGCGCGGTATTTTCATTATTTTTTATGTACGCGGTTTCTTAATCTATAACTGGAGATACTGTGTCGCTCTCTTCATTTTACCCGTGTCAACTAATTTCTTCGTTTTGGAAGTGAGAATATGCCATTCTCTTTTATTTACGGACGCCCTACTGAACTCTGTTTTGAAGTCTTGTCATGTCTGTGTATTTTTCATTCGATGGAGCCTGTAACTGTGTTTTTATTGTCTTCCTACCTGTAGTGGTTCATTAGTTGGTTCTTTGAAAGTGTGTTTCTAGGTGTCATTTTGATACCATGGAGATTGTATGTTGTCTTACGATTTAGTTCGTTCATCAATAGAATATTGGTTTAGATGAGACTCGCTGGCGAAGAATCCGGGCTTCGGCTGGATTCGAACCAGCGACAGAAACAGCATGCCCAAACGCGGCAAGCGCTCTACCAGCTGAGCTACGAAGCCACTCTTGTTACTCAGATATTTCACACACGTTTCATATGAAATCCACAAAACATTCTAGGAGATTGATTGCCCAAGCAATATTTCTCAAACAGTCCATGCGGGAGTCCACCAACGCCACATTTGAGCCGTTTAAATTGTATTACTTATAAATAGTATGGGTTCAAATGACTTACCCAGTTTTGCCTCTGTTGTAGAACCAGCTTTGGGGTTACATGTAATTGGAATCCCTGATGTTCCAGATTCCTCCGATGGCTTATGTTACGCTGTTGTGGTTGTCTTTGCCCCTAGTCACTGTGTCGACGATTATTTTGTTCGTTGTCGTTGAAGAAATGTTGTATCCACGTTTATTGCACGATTGTTTGTTAGCTGTTTATGAATATTACAACCGGATGTTTATACTGTTAATCCCTGGTGTGTAGTTGACTTTATTAATTGTGTTTAAGATCCAGCCGCACACTGTGTATCAATTTTTGCTTTGAGACACGTGCAAAATACTCTTTTTTCACGCTGTCACAAACAGTGTTTCTCTACTGTTCAGACTCACAAGTGCAAACTGCAAGACTGAGATGCAGTATCCTGGAGCCTGTGATCGGCATGTTGTTTCATATGGCTTTCGAATGAGGCCTAACTATCCAGAGTAACCATCACTCTGTCGTTCGACGTAAACGTTGTTACAGCTTGCATTTTGTGATATAGTTCAAAAACCTGTTGTCTTCTTGATATCCAAAGCCGCCCCTCCTTAATATCTGTCAGTAATCGGTAAGCCTTGAGTGACTCGCGCACTCTCCGGGTGGTGTTCGCACATTCAAGAGTTCCAACATTCTATTTTACTTGTGAGGTAATTTTTGTGTTTCCACTGTCTTTGTGCTTTTCTTGGGGCGCGACTTTGTCATGCCGCAAAGCATCAGCTTTTAGTGAGCACTACCTCTAGTGCGAGTGGTCGTCTGGCGTGCCTGCTAGTTGAAAGTCCCCTGTTTGTAAACCTTTCTAGGATTGGGTGTAAACTTTCTGTTGTCCACGGAAATATCCGAGCATTTGAAGGCTGAAAACTGGTTTCATCCAGATTGTTGACAAGCTGAAACACCAAAGCTTGTAAATTACACATCCCTCGTTTTCGATCTAGTCTGCGTTACTCTAGCTTTTTACTGCTGCTTTTAATGGTAATGTCGAGACCATTTTCGTTCGTTTTCAGAGCTTACTTGTGTGTGTGTGTGTGTGTATAGTCTCAATCATTACTGGTGTATGGTATGAAAATCAATGTCTTGTCACGTAGGTGCTTGTTTCTTTGGACCATGTAGACCTCCAATACCCATACACAGATCATTGTGGTTTGTTTGCTTCACACCAGTAAAGTGCGGCTTATGACATAAACCGACAATTCTGTCTTTGTCACTTTCTACTCTGTCATTTCCTTCGTTTCTGTCATCATCAATTGCGTTGTTCTGATCTTGCGTTTCTTGCCTGAACCTATGTAATTTTTTCCACATTTCCTCTGTTTAGCCTGTGTTACCACTCTTCGTTCTATTCTTTGTCAATTGTTCTGAACGTACTCGTGGATGTTTGTGCTAACCAATCCGGTTTTTAGACTGCCATCCAGTTAACCAATTAGTCGTCAGGTCAACCACGCGCGAAATCGATAATTTCGCTAGCTTGCCTAAATCAATATCTGTGTAATCAATACGCCTTCGGTGGTTGTGTGCACGTATGCTGCGTGCAATTGTTAGGTGTATTTAGTTCATGCGTATCGATTGGCGGATTATTTTTTTCTTTACAGTTCAAGTTCTATGATAAGTTGGCATAGCTACTATGTGTTTAAGGATCAAAATTCGCCGGAAGTACCCGGCCGGCTTTGTGGTTGTTACCATACGAAGTGCTATTGGAATTGCAGATGCCAAAATTCGTGGATAATAGCACGTTTGTGAGTTAGTAGTGCCGTTTATCTGAGACTCAATGCAGTCTATAGGTTAGTGTCGATGTTAAAATCACTTACTGAAAGTTTTTTTTGTTTCGATTGCTCTTCGATAGTGTATTCTTTATCAAAAGTAGCGCTGGGATACGAGTTCAATAACGATACGTTGGCATTATAACCAGCCAAACAGATGTGTTTTTCCTGTGTTTATTAAGATCTGTTGTTCATAATCACGTTTTTTTTGGCTTCGTAGCGATTGCTTAGTGATAACACCGTCGTTTGCCAGTTACATGGTTGTGTATTCGAACTCCATTTATCTAGATTATACCTATTCTACTCCTAGACAATTTGACGGTATCATCTAGCCTAGTATTGCTCTGTGGCTAAAGTCTGAAAATCAATTTTGTTGTCACTGTTTTCACCATTTCTCAGTAATTTTTAGCAATGGTATAACTTTCGTCGCCAATATCGTACACTTCCGCTTCCGCCCATATCTTTTCTCATGTGAATATTAATTTGCAGAGGAATCCTGTCTCTTATACACATCTATCTAGTCTGTCGATACTACAATATAACATATTTCATTGTATAGCGCCTTCTAACTACAGTCACCCAGTAATTTCGGATATTTTGTCAATTTTCTTTGGAACGGCGTTTTCTTGTGGACAGATGCTCTGACTGCTTTTCATCATGTTTTATTGTCTACTTTTTATGTTGTTTTGCACAGAAGGTTTTGGTCCGCAATGCTCACCTGTTTCCTCATTCGTTTGTATTCAGAAGCGGTCCCGCTACTCATTCTGCAGCACAGACGGGTCGGCGCGCTATCAACGCCACTATGACCGGAGGCATTCGTGCTCGCGACGGGCTTAACATTTCTGCCTATGGAAACAATGGTGGAGCTCCTGAATCCGGGAACCTTTCTAATCCTCCTCTTCAAGGCGCTTCTGGCTTTAGCAGACTGACGCCCGATCGACGAACCATTCATTCGACGAACCAGCCCCATTTGGACTATCAGCTACATTCTCCTAACACGACTGCGTCGGTCGCATCCCGATGCATTAACATGAGTGAATTGAGCACACCCAACGCAAATCAGACGGGTGGAACAGCCGGATTCACGTTTTTCAAATCGCTAACTTCAAAAATCGGTCGACGGTGAGGGCAGCTATTGTTGCTTGTATCTGGACAGTTTTAGTTATACGGGCTAACGATATGCCCTGTTCTGTCCACCCATTTCTAAATGTCATCCTAAAAGCTAGTATGTAGAACTGAAAGTAACGCACTACTAATTACATAGAACACCAATCGTATAATTGCGGTTTCGAACCTCGTTTAGCTTGACTGCCGCCGCTCATACTTGGACAGTCTGACAACATCGGGTACACTTGTGGCCCATTATGTTGCATGGCAAAGAAAAACTTGGCAGTGCAATGCTGAAATCGTAAATTTGTGTATTATTCTATTTATTCCCTTTGCTTTCCTTTCGGCAGTGGTCCAACTGGGGCGATCGGTAACACTCTATCAACGTTGTCTGGAGTACCTGAGGGACCAAACCCAGCGGTTCCCGGGGGTCCTGAGGAAGGTGGGCGCGCACATTTGCCCCCGTCTGTCGCTGACTCGTCCGCCATAGTTGCTCCGAACTTTGTCCAGAACGATATCAGTTCGGTCAGTTTCACCACACCGATCACACATGGACCATCTGAGAACTCTACTCCGGGTGGCAGTTCGGGTGACGCCTCTCCAGTATCACAGACCGGGCCGAAATCGGTCACTCCCTTATGCGGACCTGGACAATGGGGACGATCAATCCAAGCCTCGTAGTCTACGGTTTACTTGGTCCATGAGAACAACAAGTCACATGCCACCTAATGATATGATTAAAGCGATCAAAGATGTACTGCTTATGAACAATTGTGAATTCTCACAGCACGAACGTTTCCTACTAATATGCAAGCACGGTGATCCGAACACAGATTCAAGTGTTCAATGGGAAATGGAGGTTTGCAAGCTACCCCGACTGTCCATGAATGGGATTCGCTTTAAAAGAATTGCGGGAACGGCTGTTGCCTATAAGAACATTGCCACAAAGATTGCCAGTAGCTTGAGGCTCTGAACTGCTGTCTTTACCCGCCTCTTTCTCCTTTATCTTGGTGCCATAAATGCCTTTTCAAGGTGCAACACTGGCCATTTGAATTTGATGAGAGCTCTTTCTACGTTTGGCCATCACTTCGCTTTGTCTATACGTAAACACTTCGCACGCACAAATACATTCACGCGGTGTTTGCACAACGCTGTAATGCTCCGAAATGTTGTTTACAAACTAGATACAGCCCATTTTGTCTGTTGCGATTGCGCCAACCCCATAGCTTTGGTGTCCAACCAGTTTCCGAGGTAGGTTTCCCGTATGGTTTTGTTTTATGACCTCGCTGTACAGAATTTCCCATTTAGTTAGCGAGGATGTGGTTGCTTGCAACAGTGACATTTCCGTGATTATCACTGTTACTATTTATTCTGCCTGTTCACTTATTTAATGTCAGTTCCATCTACCTCCGAGCTCCATGATTGTAAATGTCATTTTCACGATGCTGTCACTTCGGTTTGTCTTTGATCGAATGACTTGTGTGGTTCGGTTCCTTGTTGGGCTTTATCTTGCAGTCATTTTCCAAGTGGTCGATTCTGATCTACTCGTTTTCCTCTTCTGATCAAATCAGGATTTCTGTCCTTACACACTACATCTCTCGAACAGTCGGCTTTTTGTGCCTCATTGCAGCTCGACTCTACTTCTGTGGACTTCATTATGTTCAGTCGGCGATAGTTGCTTCATCATTTGTACACACCAAATTTGATATAACTGCGATTGCTTTTACGCCCACTCACTCCTAGAAAGCTCGTCATCTGCTTTTACCCGCCTTTGTCCATGTGTCTGTATCGGCGGTTGTCTGTGTTCACGGTAGTCGGTGGTGGCGATCGGTAACTGGATGGTATTCGTTCTTCTAGCATCAGTTCACTACTTAAACCTACATACATCTTCTTCCTTCTGTCTTTCTCCTCACTCTCAACTGTTTGCCCTACAAGTTGGTCATGAGATTTCGATTGTTTTGTCATCTGCTTTAAATATTTTTGTACTTCACCTATCTAACCTACTGGTTGTTCCGAGCCACTTTATCGATTACCGTGATCATAATTGTTTTATTCTGTCTGTCTTCATTCATGAGAGTCTGTTTTTTCATACATGCCTAAAGCAGACTGCTAATCTCGGTCATCAGTAGTCCCTCCTTACAGTCAACGGTTGTCTCATCCGTCATGCGCCCATTCATGCATACACACAAATTTGTTCAGACTTGATGGTGTTACGCATTCTGACTTCTCTTACTATTCTCTTGCTCATTCTATAGTACCACAGCACACCATCTTCATCCCGACCGCATTCTTTTCCACGTTGCATCTCATTAACATCCAAAGTGATTCAAAAGGGTTTTTTATTCATCCGTTTACTGTGACAACTTCATGACCACCATCATTACCTAGCTTGAAGCGTATGTCAGTCCCATTGTTGACAAACATGGCAGTTTACTAAATGAGAAGGCGGCTCTGCGCACTATGTAATGCTCTTTGCCGTAGGGTTGCAAACGTTATGCGTTGACCTGTCTTCAAATGGTAACACTACATAACTTTTTTTGTGGTGCTGAGCATGAGACTATTTGGTCCCCATGTGCTGTCCCACTTCTCCTAATGTCTTTCTTCACAAACTGTGTGTTACACCCGAATGGTCAACGCTTTTGTTCGATGTAATCAATCCGCTCATTGTTCTCGTGCGCTCCCGTTCTCCCTTTTTGTGTTTGTGTGTGCATGGGGTTTCGTTTACCTGATTTGTCACTGATTCGCTTCTGTTGACACGCTTGTAGCGTGTACCTTCGTCCTATCCCACTTATTCAGTGTGCTATCAATTTGTGAATCACAATGAGGATTGGACAATGAACACCAATGTGGGTACCAGTTTTATTTCTCCTCCAGACCTACACTGAACAGTCATAGCTCTTGCACCGAAATCAATCGATCTCTAACGTATACACGTGGGTACTGGTTCATTGGCTCAATTTGTAGTCCCTAAGCTGTACATCCGCAAGGAGCAGATATGTCCATAGTTATACGTACGAAAACATGTTGACGCACACTGGTTTGCATTCTTTTTCCTCTACACTCCATTTCTCGTTCTTTTCTGCTCCGAGTCCTCACTTTTTTCTAGCTTGGCTGTGTGCGCCCATGTGCGCTGTGTGGCATGATTGCAAGGCGCCCTGATGCCGGCTTCATGCCACTCTGTTCTCTTTTCTGCATTGTCTCTAGCGCATGCTTCTTTTTCGCGCTGAGTACACGCTTTCAATTCGCTCTGAGGAATAAACCTTTTTTGCCATTATGGTTTTCTTCCGCACTGTTTTAGCTGTCCAGCTAATTTCCCATGCATTATGTTGAGAGTTTTATTTTTGATTACCGGATGGGCTAGATCAAGCGCTAAGCGGCTTCAATTGATACGATTCGATGATTACTCTTGTGTTTAAGAGACACCTAAATTTGCCGTTTGTTCTCGTTGGTTGTCTATGTATCTTGGGGTTAGATTCAGCGAGGATGTTTTCAGTTCCAGTCCGGTTTAGTTTTCTTTTACCTTTTCGAACGGAATACGAAAAAGTTCATTTCAGAAATTATCTCTAACTGCGTATGTTATCTGCTGAGTGCTACTGAACAGAATGGTTTCTGGTACCTAATCTGCACATATCTTGTGTGCATTTGATACTTGTTGAACAGATCAGATAATTAGGATCAGTTTACATCGGTGAATTGGCTCGGACTGGACACGAAAAATGGCAAGGCCTTCGCTTTCGACTCGCTGTACTTTTACGTATGTTTATCGTCTCTCTCCTAAATGGGATTTGCCGAATACCCTTAATTCTTGAATTGCCCGTTGTCCAAAGAAACTCGCTGTATCTTCCACTGAATCGTTTGACTGGATAGGGTTGATGTGATCCAGAAAAACCAGTCAACTCCTCTCATTTGACGAGATAGTGGCTGAAGCATTGACTGAATCACAATCAACCTGCTTGCAGGATTGTCCGTGCCGTTGCTGAATTCCCATACGTGCTCTTTCATCTTACTTTTCGATGCAGTTCCGCTCGGACACAAAATTTTGGTCAACATGCCTGGTCTGTTGGCATTGTACTGAGCCGACTGCGCTGGGTGAATGAGCGGTATTCAGCACTGGTCACGTAATCCGTTGGTACTGATGAGTAAGCAACGACAGGCAGTCTCATCTGTTCTGGGCATGATATACATAGAAATGCTACTTTCAAGGACGTGCTTTTCGTGGATTGGATCATAGTCGGTTAACCGATGCTAACCTCACCTGTCCACCTTTTATCCAACCATATAGGATTTACAAACACCGATTTCTTACAAGACGTCATTTGGCGGTAACAAGTGCAATCTTTTTGTCAACTTGTTGGCATCATCGTTTAGTGTGCACATTCTCAACGGGTCTCTTGCTTTAAAATATATATATCTTCATTTTCTGCGTTACCTTTAGAACCTCTTGTATTTTGATAGAATGCGTCGAATTCCCGGAGCTATTTCGTATCATGCATTACAACTACTCGAGCTCTGGTACACCTGCTGTCTTAGGGAGCTCCAAATGGATCTGGTACCGATCTGAAGTCGCTTTATCAACTACACAAATCTCTTCGCGGTTTGAACAATTCTAATGGGTGCCTGTGTTTGTTTTATCAAATACCCCCATCCAGTTCACGTTCTATCATAATATTAATATGGTTATACTGACTTTGTGGGTAGATATAATTTTTGCACCTCCATGTGACTGAAAACGTTATCTTGGTATTTCATGTTGATCCGGTCTTTTTAAGTGACGTGGATATTCTTTTGGCTTTTTCTCTTTCCATTAGTTGTCTACATTAAGAATGATTCGTACTATCGCTGTTTGTTCGACGGTAGGAGTGGGTGCCTGCTTCCGTTGACCTCTAATTCAAAAAGGCGTAGTTCTGATTCATGTGAATCGAGTACAACCACCAAAGTTTCTCTATAAAGTCGCTGTTGTCTCCTGTTTCAACTAAGCAATGTACATCATTCGCCACTATCACTCTTGGTGTGCTATTTCCCAATGTCGCATAGCCTTTTGATGTTAGTACCGATCATTCTTTTGTCGTTCTTGATTTATGCGGGCATTTCTTAGTTTTGAATTTGTAGTTGGATTTCAACATCATGTTTCTCAATTTCATCTTCCAAGTGGTGAATCTTTTGTTCATATCTACCTCATTCTGACCGCTAGCGCAAGCGAGTCACTTGTGTGTAATGTCCCTTCCAGCTGAGATTGCGCTTCTTAATCAAAAGTTGACGCATCAGCTATGATACTCCAGGCCCTTTTATCACACGCAGAACTTAAGTTGGATGAACGGAATCAAAATACACAACGTCGCTTGGCCGTCAGTCTGACCGTATGTTCTCCAAAAAGCATCAGACCACATGGGGACGGCCGTCTGGGGTGACGACGATTGTATGTTCTGTGCACATTAAGGCTAAACGATATTTGAATGAATCGTTAACAAATAGATCTCGAACCTATTGAGTTCTAGCTTCGTATCATCTACTGTGCGCGTGTGATATGTTTACTTAGTTCCACATCCCTTTTTGTCCCTGAGACCAGTTTGATTTATTGCCACATCGATGTCTTGGATAAGAAGAGAACATTGTGATAACATCCATTATTACTGAATCCTATCGCGTTCCTCCATCAGGACTTATGTTGCGATTCTAGGTGTCTTCCGACTTATAAACCACCTGACTGACTAACGGCGCAATTGCTGCTAATCTCAGACGGACTGAGGTGGGCTTTCATAGTTCTCTGCATTCAGAAAGGTAGGATGCAAGTGATCAAGCAGGCTCGACCGGAACCGTTTTTTTCCTTGGTAACAGTCGATAAACCGCAGCATATTTTTTTAACCTTAAAACGCCGTTGAAATAATCCAAGCATCGGTTGTGTGCCATAGGTAGAATCCCTGGAACTGTGTGGCGTCGAGTTCTTATTTCTGCTTCTCATGAGTACTGTGTTGAACAGAACATCTGACATTCCCTAATGTCCTTGTTTGGAGGCGAAACTCAACCAGTATACATGTCCAATCTATATGACCGAGGCGCTTAACATCATCTTGTCAATTTTTCACCGAAGGTGTACACTAACGAATTACATGACGTCCTTGAAGGGAGCATTTTTTCTTGCACAATGGCTTCTCGGACTTCTTCGTCGCCTTGCGCACTCAGCGGAACTCTATGTTCTATTCACGTTGTCATCATCTGCTCGAAAAACAGCTATACTGATCTTGCAAAAGTACCCACTACTGCGTAGCTCTTCAGTTTTGGGACATGTTGGAGCAGTTTTGTCGGTTCTGGTTTACCAGAGTGGTTCATAGCTCATTCTTTTCTTCCGAAAGGATAAACAACTTCACATTAGATTCCACATCGGTTAAAAAATTTATAGTACTCAACTGAAAAGGGTTGTCTGATTCAGTGTATAACATTCAAGTAAACCCCAAAAACTGTTCCTTTTAGCCATCAAAAACTGCTGAGCGACTGCGAGCATCATTGATTTAGTTACATATAACAGAAACCGTCTTGCTCCATCCATTTCGTTACCTTCGTATTTGAAGGGTGCGTTTTAGTTTAGTAGTTCTAAACTAGGAATGTCAAAAATGATTTGCATTTGAAACCCGGATGAGCCATGGTATTGTTTCACGTTTCACGTAAGATCAGGTTATTCATTATCTGCAAACAAGTCCGGAGTATCTCCTCCTATCCACGGTCGCTGGTTCGCTCAACTTTCAACAGGAACTTGCACAAGATTGGTGCTGTTGAACCTTCTCACAACAGCAATACACACGAAGAAAGTGATTGCTGTTTTAACTCAGTTAGGTCTGTGCGATCGCAATCGGATTCTTTGTTGTAACCATTCGGAAAAGATACTTGTTAAATTGCGGTTTAAATGTGTACTAGTTAACTACCGCACTCCATTGGGGCATAATCCACTCGTTTTACTGCATCTTCTCTTGAGACACTTTCTGTTTTGTTGTTTGAATATTGCTGTTATGACATTGGAATTTAGGAAGTCACTTGCTTATTGTGTGAAAATCATTCATCTCAGAATTTCCCCTAAATTTATATATATGTGCGTCATATGTATAATATAGTAATATAGACTGTGATATAGCCCGTCTAGACAGTCATTAGCTTCGTGACCATGTCACATATTACAAATTGTATTAGCTTCGAACGCTACTTTTTCTCCGTACTACTCTCTTGGTTAGCAAATATACGAATGGTAATTTCGAAATCTCTTACAGCAATAAAAGCCCTAGTCTGATTGATTAAAGATCGCACCACTCTCTCACTGTTTACCCTTCGTATGCAAAGGATATATTTTCATAACCATTGTGTTATTACAGCAATATGGCAATTTCATTATAGGAATAAAACACGTGATCTAGGATTCTGCACTGGTTATGAGTTTGGTTGCCCTGCGGTTTGTTCGCCATGCCAAGGTCGTTTATCCAAGTGTGATTGGCCACAATCGAAAAATCGATGTTCTCTTCCAGCTCGTTGAATATTGAACGACACATCAAATACGTTTAGTTTGTGATACATTTTTGATCACGGTTAACTCACATTCCCCTGTCGTTCTACATTGTAGGCGTCTCCAGCTAATTATCATCGGCCAGCGAGTCGCCGACGATGAGTGTACACAAGTCTGGCGGTTATCTGATTTCCTACGTTGCTTTTTCATTTGTTCAACCTTGGATATATAAATCTATCCGTTCGATCCAAAGTTAGCTGTTCGCAGTGTTTATATCTCGTTGAAGGAAGGAAACAGCAGTCATTCGTTTTGAAAATACGCCATGGTTGTATACGCTGGGGTAGTGCAGATTCTTAATGAATGAAAACCTTTAAAAGACCAGAAAAACCTGCCGGGATTTGAGTTAGAAATGTTTTTATTACGTTGATCAATTTAGCTTGGGGAATATGTTCACTAACGAAGTAAGTGGTGCGTGAGAGCTGTTGAGTTCATAGAGCACGGTATTGTTAGTGGAGTGATAAGAGGAACATTGACGAAAGGTTGTATCCGGTGATTATTCATTAGCTCCCGACGGTTATATTGCTCATTGAATTTAGTACACTATGGAAAACTTTGGTCGGTTCCAAGTAGTCACTACTGCGAACCACCGTCGTGAGTAACTTGGAGGTCCACTCACGATTACGACACAGAATTGCGAATTAGCCTGTGATTACTGATGTGGCTTTCGACTATGACGATTGTAGACCCTATGATGGCTAATTTGATGGACGGTCACTGGAGGCTCGTGGACTACGCAAAAGCCCGAGTGGAATCAACTTGGTGATGCGTTTAAATCAGATGTGCAACGGCTGCGGCGTTTCTGGATTCGTCTTATCCGATCCCAGTCCATGTTTTTCAATGTCCTGTGATCCGTTTGGATAAATGCTTTGTCGTCCGACTTGCGTATGCAAGAGGTTGAATTAACATGTAATTAGCCTTTCAAGCCTAATGGCAGCAATGCAGATTGGTTGAAGGAAAGGACCTTTTTGTACACCATAATTCATGTCATCAAGTAGCTGTATTCCATTGCACGTGTCGTGTTCCAGGCACCAATTACTCTGCGTTCAAAATGTTTGCGAAGTTGCGTAGGGAACGAGCCGAAGTGTTGGGGTTAACTGGTTCGACTTCAACCCCGTATGCTCCATTTTAGTGGACCAAAGCGGTCAATGTTTGACACAGTCGCTCAATGGGTCGGTGGCTTTCGTCATGCAGGTGATGGATATAGGGTGAGAATTGATCGTTGAGACGCCCCCCCCCCAAAGTGGTTTTTTGTCTGATTTAATCGGCATAAGTTGGGTTTTGAAAATCTAGGCATTTTTAAGTTAACTCCATTTGTCATGAAGCGTCGTTTGGCAGAAAGTTCCAATAGCTGTTCTTACTTTTTTGATGTGAACTGACAAAATTACCCTGTCTATATTCATCTTTTACTGTGTCTGTGCTGAGCTTTGACTTTTTGCCTGTCTAGCTGAGTTGTGTTCAACCACTTCGACCTGGAAGATTCATCATTCCGTGTAACTTTCCATAAGCGATAAATCTGTTATTTGTTGCTGTAATCTTAAACAGTTGATTACAAGCGGTAGTTTTCTGCGTTTTGATTTACTGCCCGAGGTGCTTATGCACACACACACACATCTACTTGAGGTGTCCACTCAGACCACCAGAAAGTTAGCCAGCAACATTTATTCACGTTATTCCTCACGACCTATACTCACTGCACGAAACGACGGATGCAGATCTGGAGATCCGTCCCGTTATTAGGTGACCCCAAACAAAGATGAAATCACTGATGGAATATTCAATTAAGATGGTGTATCTACTTGCGTCTCCAGGCTATGGTGAATCGGTTTGCCCACTTTAATATGGTGCTGGGGAAATGCAGAAACTACTGGTCTTGAGTCACCAGCTTAAGACCAGGGTGTTTGGGATGTGTCAATATCCAACGGGCTCCACCTCTGGTTGAGATTGTTGAATAGATTCAGACCAACACATCGAACAACTTGAGCGCTCGGTTGTCGGCTATTATCAGGCAGTTTAATGATTTTTATAAGTTCACCAAGCTAAGCACGGTTCACCATACCGATCGCACGGAGTGCACATTGATGCAATCATAATCTCCGCCAGCCTGTGGGAAATCGATTGTATATGAGCTAGTACCAAAGGATGAAAGTTAACGTCCCACCACAGTGCGCTCTATGTGCATCGCTGCTAATACAGAATGATTGTCACGATGTGCTAACTACTGATGACCCGACATATTTCAACTATTGATTTACCTTTCAACCTGTTATGCTAACGGCTTGCTACTGTCACTTGTTTCTCTACTCACTGCACACGTGGTACCGTGGAGGTGGCCTAGGTCATTGCGGAATTGTAGTGCCGCAAGCAATCTGCTAAATTACGACGGAATAACAGCATAGATTCACCTGGATTCACAATTGCAGGTGGCTTCTGATATATGTGTATGTGTCGTCAGTCTCTTCACTGCTATATGTCATCGATTATGCCATATTCACACTTGAGCGTTTTGTTTTTGCCATTTCATTTTGTATTGTTTATTTCAGAGTGAAAACGTGTTATTTTTACCACCATTACACTTTCGTGATAAACAAACCCAAACCTGTTGTTTTGTAACTATCGGTATGGTAACTGTGTTTTTCTCCGGATTCTGGCAGGTAAGCTAGAAGGAATTTGGACATAATGGATACATACCAAATTGATGTCTCTTGGATACATCTTAAAGTGTTCTTATTGACATTGAAATTTCAAACTGAACACCACCCACACTTGATCGCAGCCTTCGCATTCAGATAAGCCTTTCGGCTAGCCCACTTCGAAAGGAAGCACTAGACTCGAGTTTCGCTCTTATTAGAGCTCATCAGTAGTGCATATCCTTGTCTGGATCGGAGTTTGCACTCTGACTCTCGAAGTGGGCTAGCCGAAAGGCTTATCTGACTGGGAAAGCTGCGATCAAGTGCGGGTGGTGTTCAAATTGAAGTGACCTAAATCCTCGGACCTCTACACTGAAATTTCTTTTCAGGCGTTCGTTTCTACAGGAGAGTGGCCACTTGCAACCATTCACCATTCGGCTAGTGTTCATCGATCGACTGCTGTGCTAGGAAGGAGTTTTTAAACAAAACTGACCGTCATGAACAGACAGCCTGGTTAAGGTTAGTCCATATGCCAACGAATTCTGGTTGGATTTCACTCTGTCATCATCGGGTTCGATGCTGAAGACGTACACGTTTGGTGCTTCGCAGCGCACCCTGCACTTATTCAATGGGCACATTTCACGTAACTTGCATTGACTTCACTCAGGTTTACTGCACTAGTTGACCGTCCATTTGCCCCTCACCCGAGTTCAAAGAGCAATTTGCTGTTGTCTTGGACGTCTCGGTGGCCACCGTGCTTTGCCGATTAACTCTCGTTCATTCGCCATTTCCCACATCTTACATCAATTCATTCGTCCGACTTCGTAAACGCTAGTCCTATATTTGGAATGATTGTTATCGCAGTGTGCCTCCTGGCTACAACGGTGTGACAGTGTGATGAGCCTGACCAAAAGGTACTGTGGCTCGGGCTGCCGCTCACCTCAACAGTGACGTGGAATATCCTAGAAGAAAACGTTACTAAGAAGGTTGAAAATTAATAGAAGTCTAAGCAAGAACTAGAAATGGTATGGATGCAGGTACGCCATTGACTGCGACACGCCGCCATCTCGGATAGCGTCTCCAACCAGCGGTTTGAGTGATCACGAGGACCCCATCCAGGCAGGCGACACCTACCCACTTTACTCAGTGGAGCAGTCAGGGTTTTCATATTTCGTGACCACGTTGTCGCTTGACCACCATGTGGTTTCACCCAACTGTTGGTGGTCTCAGTATATAATGCCCGGTACGGTAAACGCTCAGCTGGCATACGGAGTACGTGACCTAACCATCGCAGGCTGTGCAACGTGAGTAGTTGACCGATCGATCGCGCATCCCGAGCGTTCCGGAATACGCGCCGGCGAACTGCCGTATTGCTCACGCGATCAGTCCACTTAATGTGGGCAATTTGGCGGAGACAACGATGGTCAAATACAGCAAGCTTGTTGATATCTTCCTTGCGAACAGGCCACGTCTCCGAACCATAGAGCAAAACAGAACGCACACAAGCATTATATACTCTTCCTTTCAGCGACAATCGAACGTCTTTTCGACGCCACAGATGACGCAGGTTGGCAAAGGCAACTCGTGCCTTTGCTATCCTCGCTGATATTTATCAGCAATATTACAAACTGTCCACAGTCTCAAGCGGATTACCTGCAATAAAGAAAGTAGGAGTGGAAATGCCCCAGTCTTGAAGTAACACTTTGCACTTTGAAGGTGCGAAGCGCATTCCATACAAACCAGCCCGGTCACTCACCTTGTTCAGCATGGTCTGCA
This sequence comes from Paragonimus kellicotti, assembly GCA_014220965.1. Taxonomy (NCBI): domain Eukaryota; kingdom Metazoa; phylum Platyhelminthes; class Trematoda; order Plagiorchiida; family Troglotrematidae; genus Paragonimus; species Paragonimus kellicotti. The sequence goes on from LOND01000057.1 coordinate 200,033, forward strand.
TGTCTTCGGCAGAGGGGCTAAGTAAGACAATGTCGTCCGCATACTCCAGATCGGTCAACCGAGCGCCAGGAAGAAGCTCAACACCAAGTTCACTGGACTCCTCAAGCGCACCCTCCAGAATGTCGTCCATGACAAAATTGAACAGGAAAGGGGAAATCGGACACCCTTGACGAACACCACTAGAAGTGATGAACGCCCGAGACAGCTGTCCATAAACTCTCACCCTGCTTGCAGAGTGAGCATACAGTGATCTCAACAGATTCACGTATTTCCCTGGTACTCCCTTGCGAAGAAGACAGTTCCAGAGAACGTTACGAGCAACTGAATCGAAAGCACCTTTTGGGTCTAAAATCACTAAGACCATCAGCTGCCCATAAGAGTGCCGATGTTCCAAGATCCGTCGCAAGGTAAAAATGTGGTCAACGCACCCTCGACCGGATCGGAATCCTGCCTGTTCTTCACGTATCTGCAGGATTTTGTGATCCTGGCAGACTGAACGCCATACACCATCCCGTCCATTCTCTGCTCAGAAGTGCCGTTTTTTATTTTCTTCATACGAAACTGATGATGGTGCATTCAATAGTCTCTATTTAGATCAGCAGCATGCTAGGTCCTCAACGTTTGTGATAGCGGAATGCTAGTTTCTGTTTCTACTGTGGTTAGCTTACGGGCTATCTTTTCGTTCACAACTTGCTGTAGTCACTTGTCGACCTCAAACGTGAACTCTCATTCTTTGTAATAAGTTGTGGCTCACCGTCCATGCATGCGTAGCTTGCGTCCCCTATTGGCTAGTATTGGGTCACTGTCCTATGTGGGAGGACCCTGTATCAAATGTTTACTTTTACGGTCGATCCCGTAATCTGAACTGAGTGCCATCCTTTCCCGCCGACGGCTATGGGAGTATGGCATGTCGGTTAACTACGAGAACCGATAAGTTAATGTTTATTATTGAGTTAATCATGATACTGAATTACCCATTTTTGGGACATTTCCTGAACCACCGTCGATGACTGGATATAATGCTATCTTGCAGCCAAAAACATGAGACTTAAAAAAGGAAATGAACCATGGAGTCGATGCTTACTGCGGTTGATTAAAGTGAAACTGTTTACAATAGCTCGAACGCTGTCTTGGCTTGGTGATTTTTCAGAGTCGATCCCAATCAAGATCTGAAGAATTCATGGGGTCTGAATGCGTGCCAGATGACCATGTGTTCTGATGCTACAGGAAGACGTGGACAGCAATGACTGTCATCGGTTCCGTTTGACCTCCGCGACGTTGGGCTTGAGTGGTCGGGACCTAACGGTCACACGTCGAACATGTTTGAGTTACAACTTGTTTTAGTCATTCTGTTACCAGAGTCTAACCCTGGATCACTATCCCATCCGAAACACGTCGGTCGATTTCTGGAGTGAAATGCCACTCGATGCGATTACACCACTCGAACTGATAATTAGCCGAAGGGACACCGGCTTAAGATATTTGAATCCTTCACATGATCATGCCAAAACCGCATGTATTCGGCATGACAAAAGGCTGTCAAACTGCCCGACCTAACTGATTCCATTCATTCTTCTGATATTACAGAACTGGGGCATGTCATTTTGCAAGAAATGCGGTTATATGAAGTAATAAAAGATGCCGCTACTGCGAGTGAAATCTCAGTTCGTACGGTCAGCTACCGAGTTTAAGAGGGTGGCATTACAACCTATTTAAGTGGCGGCTGGTGCACCGCAACTCTTAACGGATTCGGATATACGCTTAGGTGTGTGAACTACATATCCGCCGTAGAACGATGCAAACCTCGGCTCTGCCGTGCTGTTTTAGCTGTTTAATCAATATCTTGCACAGCTTTCTGTCAATCTATTCACTCGCGCACAACCCGTGGTGTCAACGGGGTCATTACCGTCGTCCTTCTCGAGCCGCTTGAGTTGTGTCGACCTACCCTTCTTTGGGCTTGGACAAACCATCTATGTTTCTGAAATCTGCCGCAGTTATCAGGGTGGGTGCAAAATAGAGGGAGAAAGTCGTATTGGGTTAATAATGTCACTGTCGGGAGAGCGATAACTTCTGATACTTCCCGGTCGTTTATGCCGCGGAAGGGGGTTGACTTGAGGGACCCCACCCCGAGTCTCTGACTCAAAAGTCTGACCTGCGAGACAACAGGATACAGGGTTTTCTTGGGGGACCCTACCCGGAGCCAATGACTCAAAAGTCTGACTCACTTGGCAGTGAGGGGCTTGCCTAGCCCGAGGGCGCAGTGAATAAGACATTGATGTCTGATTCTGAGCACTGCTGCGCGCAGTGGATGTACTCAAAGCTACATCGGGCTTTTGGGTGATAGATGTTTTTCGACCGTATTGGATAATACGCCGGCGGTCACGGTCAACCGTTGGGCGATCGGAGTGCTCTTGTTTGAGGGTACCTTTTCTAACCCCCTTCTTCCTGATACGGAAGACAGCAGTGCCGCAACTATAAATAGTTCTGCTGTATGCCCATAGGATCGTGCCTCACTACCTAAGCACTCCTACGCGGTCAGTAGTGCGACATACAATCCTATGAGTGTAACTGCTTTTCGTCTGGCTGCTCCCCTTTGGCCTGTCTGACAGGGTTGAACCTGGAAGGACCGGAGTCCTAGTCAGCATAGCCCGCCGGATCAAAACAGCACACAAGCCCGACCACCTCGTCAAGGTAGCAGTATAGGTCTGGAGAAACCGTTTGGTGGTGTGTTCGGTGTCCGGACACAGCACACTGACAATGGCGAAAGAATGCTGCAGCTGTTCTAGTTCGGTCGTGAGTGCGATGATCGCATTTTTACCTTGCGACGGATCTTGGAACATCGACACTCTTATGGGCAGCCGACGGTCTTGGTCTTTTTGGACCTGAAAGCTGCTTTCGATTCAGTTGCTCGTAACGTTCTCTGGAACTGTCTTCTTCGCAAGGGAGTACCAGGGAAATACGTGAATCTGTTGAGATCACTGTATGCTCACTCTGCAAGCAGGGTGAGAGTTTATGGACAACTGTCTCGGGCGTTCATCACTTCTAGTGGTGTTCGTCAAGGGTGTCCGATTTCTCTTTCCTGTTCAATTTTGTCATGGACGACATTCTGGAGGGTGCGCTTAAGGAGTCCAGTGGACTTGGTGTTGAGCTTCCTGGCGCTCGGTTGACCGATCTGGAGTATGCGGACGACATTGTCTTACTTAGCCCCTCTGCCGAAGACATGCAGACCATGCTGAACAAGGTGAGTGACCGGGCTGATTTGTACAGAGTGCGCTTCGTCCATTCAAAGTGCAAAGTGTTACTTCAAGACTGGGGGCATTTCCACTTCTACCTTCATTAAAGGCAATCCGTTTGAGCTTGAGGATATTTTCTGGTTAGTTACTTCAACGTCCTTACAGTAAGATTCTGTTGGAAATCTTACGCCTTACTGGAAGGGCGTGAGAGATTGATCCGACAGCCGAATGAGAATGACAGTCTTCAGTGAATTTCACGTTTGGGTAACGTTCGGGGATTTTCAGTTGTGCTAAGTCCCTGTACGTACCTCGTTCTCTTATGGCGTAAAACCGATTTATCCTCTTGATCGATAACACCGCAGGGAATGTTCGCGTTAGCTTCGCAATGACAGTGAAACACACCTTCAAACGAATCTCTCTCTGTTAATTCACAAGGCATCCACTAATCAAGTCTGCTTTGTCATCATCACCATTAAAACAGCCATGAGCCCGACTAGAATGTGCTATGGCTGGGGCCGTCACTCTTTTCAACAATGGGGTGAAATATCTTAAAGGTCAACGCTACTAAGAATTTAAAAAATTAATAGATGATCAGGGGGAACTAAAGAATGGTATGGATGCAGGTACGCCATTGACTGCGACACACTGCCATCTCGGATAGCGTCTCTAACCAGCGGTTTGAGTGATCACGAGGACCCCATCCAGGCAGGCGACATCAACCCGCTCTGCTGGTTCCTGGCAAACTACGAATACGACGGCGTAGAACTACTTCCGGTCACAAGATTTGAGTACGCGGGGGATCACTCTAGTATAGGAGGATTCATAGGGGACCCGCTACAGCTTAGAGACTTCAATTCATACGTCTTGTAGAATTTACGTATATCCTAACTGCAACGTGTTGCATGAGTGGCAGGACTGCGTTCTTGCTACCACCCTTGATGACGAACCGTAGAACGTAGTCGATAAATTTATATAACCTTGAGAGTCGCGTCAGCGTTAGCGAAATATCTGGTGTGATCACAAATCGTATAGCTAAAGGCCTTATGACACTTGCTAACTTATCACGAACTGCACCGGCATGACGTGAGCCCTTCCGTGAAAAGCTGATGATACAACGTCAATCAGAACAGGCTTTTTGTGCCGCGAAACCTGCCTCAGTCGCACAGAAGTTGCTTACAGAGTGCACATTTCCAGTCATTGATGATTCCGACGCACTAACGGTATATGATGAGAACATCTTGTTGGCGGTAATGAACTTTGCCGGCATGCTTTCGAAACGAGCAAAGTCTGTCAATCACTGAGCTTAATAGTCTCGTCCCAAGCTTTGGTGAGTTAGACACATCTTACGAATGTCAACTCACCACTGGCCACATCTCGTCTTGTTCGCGTATGGCGGGCTAAGATGAAAGCAGCAGGTTGGCGGCCAATGTGTAACTTGGATTTAGGGCATGAAAGGCCCGACGTCTAATGTTACTCCAACATGACGCTCCGGGCCCCCTGACCTTAATCCGAAAGACGGTGAAACCTTTGGTTAAGAGCGCTGTTTGTTCCGGCTAAGGATAAAAGTCAACACTAGAGTCGTACACCTTTGCATGTCCCGAGGTAATGTACCCCTTTCGTTAGCATCTTTCGTCTGTCTGTCTTACATACTGTACAATTTTTCCCTCATTTTTCAATAACGCGTATGCCATTTCATGTAACCAATCATGTTACACGCATAATACATCTTTAGACCAGAATTTATTCTCATGGTTACGTGGTAGTTAGGCATCTGTGTGAACCACTGCTGGTGATCTTCAGATTTTCATGATGATGATGGTGGTTGGTGATGTTAAAAATAACAATGATGATGATGTTGCTTTCATTAATGATTACGATAATAAAAAGGCGGTCAGTGGAGAGGTTACAGACTACATGATTTCTAACATTCACATAATGACTGTCCCGAATTATAAGTTCGATTGATTATAAACCAATGGAGGTTCATCGACTGCTCGAAATTGCCGTAAGCCTGAAGATTGAGGTTGTTTATTCAGGTACCAATTACTTTTGCAGCGGCTAATGTTAGAACGTTTGGCACCCTTATTTGAGCTTTAGGTAATCGGTGAATCAGGATTGTCCTTCCTAATGGAGTAATTGGAGTTGTTTAAATGAATAGCAATGACGCTTAAAACAATTTCATCCTCACTACCGTCGAATCACGCTGGATAATGTTTACGCACCTTGTCAGTTGATAGATTTGTTCGTGAGCCGTTTTCACATTTTTCTCGCACACTAAAGTCGGATGTATACCCTATTACGGAACCTGGTGTGAAGTTTTTTCCGACATTAGTGTTGTTTCTGCAATCATACTAAGTCAGCTGATCGCTGGGATATGAGAACGATACTCTTCTGGTACGATCTCCTGCAAATTGGTTGCATTGAGGATATCTAGGGTATCGTTCTGGAATCTGATTACAGTTGACGAATTTTGTGAATCTCCGCAAAACATTAGTTTACTTAATAGTGTTCTCTAGACTATGGTCTTTTCCGTATTATCCTTCTTAACGTGGCTGTAGGCACAGTTCAGTTAGTCGAGAGTTTGCGCGTTCCAGTAATCACTGTTTCACTTTTGTCTACACCTGAGCAGCTCAGCACTGTATCGGCTAACATGTAATCGTCGTGTTGCGCAGCAGTAAATATGGGATGATGTAACATCGATTTGTCCGTTTTCTCACCTTATCTTTTAGTCTGGAAGACACCTAGAGACCACTACTGACTATCTCATCGCGTGATTCTTTATTACCGTATGACCATAATTTTTTCAACAAGCTGCAATCGAAAGGCCACTCAGTGGATTACGTTCGGAGGGCGTGTATACTGTTTCAATAGGACCTTACAATCATTCTTGCACGTATGATTGTCCTGACGACTCTAACAAAATAACTACCATCTTCGTTATGTCGAACTCAAGTCGATCGGATTTATTGGAATGAAGTGTTCTCTTTTCCAATAAGCAGCATGTTTACTCTCTCCGGAAGAGGTTTCTTGGTGCGCGGGAGTGCGATACTCATAACGGTCACCATCCTCGATTCATAAGATAAAGACATCATTTTCGATGCATGAATATTCAGTCAGTGGATATAGTGCTTGCATGAAGTCTTCAACAATAACAACACCGTTGTCAAATAATGAGTTAACATTATCGTGAAAAATTGGAAATGAACGAACAATATAGGCCTAGCGTCCTTTTAAATCTCTGACTGTGTTCTGGTGTTACAAAGGTAACGTACGCAAGCACTTTTAAGGGCCTGTCTATCACTACAACGGTGTGCACATTTGATGATTACGGAGTTTGTGGAACGATTCAGAGAAAAGTGTGTTGGCAACTTTGTCTCAGGTGTTGAAGTGACGAGAAACGGTTAACTCAACGAATACGGTAGACTGGAACCCATTTGAAATGGATAGATGTTTGTACAAGCGGCGCAACACCACAAACTATTGCGCTAAAAGTCCGGCCAACACAATCCTGGAATAGTAGAACCTATCTGGTAACACGCGAACCATAATGAATAGTTTTATACGATTAGGGGGGATTTCCTGGGTACTTTAAATGGTGGGTAGAAAGAGTGAGTGTCGAACTTTTGACGACTCATTATTAGCTCACTGTGACCAAGCGAGATCACTCGAAAGTAAAACTCCGCGATATTTAACAGATTTAGAAGTAGGCAACATTGTTGGTTCAATAGATATGAGAGTTGGATGATATAACAATTCATTGGTATTTCTCGTGTGTTAAAAAAGACCATATCTAGATATTTTGTCGAGTTTAATATACATACATTCTACTATTTTCGTTGAATAGTCTTGTAGAATTGATGCTTAGTCGTTCCCAAGAAAAGTACAAAAAATAAAGTCGTCAGCATACTTATAATCAGCTGCATCATAGTGCTTCTGGAGATCTTTCATTTAGGAAATAAAGAAAAGCGAAATATTGCATCTTGAAGCATCTCACAGTTGTCTGAAGTGATGTTCGTTCAATGTGATCTAGTAGCTATGCTGCTTGCTCGAGAGAGAAAAAACAGAATGAATTCAGTTCTGTTTCATTCAGAGTTAGCAACCAATGATATCAACTAAAATCCAAACATCTATAAGTACGAACAAATTCGATGAAAGCTCATCAGTACCAAGTAGTTGAAAACCTTGAATTGTGTTCTAATTACCGTGAAGTTTTAACCGTTTCAAACTGTACGTATCATTATCATGTTTTTACTAATGAATAGAAGAGGCCCATTTGCGAAAAATCTGAACTTCGGCTGGATTTGAACCAGTGGCAGAAACAACATACACAGACAGCAAATGCAGTCAGTCTCATGGATTATTTGGTGGATTCCATATGACACGGTGGGTTGTAGAACTAGGTCCAAATGTAAAATTTCTGAGCATCTGTCTTGGCTCCGTAGCTCAGCCGGTAGAACATTTACCGCTTCTGGACATAGTGTTTCTGTCGTTGGTTCGAACCCAACCAAAGTTCATATTTTTCACAACTGGCTCTCTTCCGAAATATTGTTTTTATTTTCATTACTTAGGTTATTTTTGTCTGTTTGTACGTAATGCTCTCAAATTGCATTCCTTAAATCTGTTCACAAGCCCTCATTCTTTAAGCTGTAGTCTCGATATATCAATTTTCTGTTCGTTTCCTATTCACGCCACCTTTGTTGCCATCAGTTTTAAGCCTTCTGCACGAACCTGTCCACAATCGCCACTTGACATTTTATTTTCTGCGTGGGTTTGCGCACCACGTGAACCATGAGGTCTTAATGGGTAATAAAGATGTTGAATAGATAGATGAACCATGTCGGTGTAATATCAGATAATTTGACCTGCTGATCGTGACATCCATTATATTAACGGTGCAGGGTCTGTAAGATAACCGGCGTTCACATAGATGGCGCTAGGGGCAGTGTGTCTTTCGGGGCGGGGTGAACTTTGTCATAAGCCACGGAAATGTGTACGCGTTACACTGATACTAGTCAAAACAGTTCACTCAGCAAAGAAAAGACAGTGACTAGAGTATGAAATACCTTCGAAAAACGCGTAACAAATACATCACCATAACGATACCACAGATACACATCATGGGAACCTCGTAACCATCTAAAATAGTGTAAAATAACAAATATGTACGGTGAACACTAAACATCAAACTAGTCCAACCGGAATATTGTATAATTGATCTCAATCGTTGCGAAATCACATCTTGGAAAATTGTTCATCGATTCGCACAATAATGCTTGAATGGCTGGTGATCTTTGTTCGATGTGCTTTTTAAATACGGATAAGTTGGGTGAGTAACTGATTGGCTAACAATAAAGACTTGTTCCCAGTAGAAAGACACTCGACTGGTTAGACACTGAGCCTGACAACTGTCACCGACCTGACACGTCTGAATATTGATTTTGTTCAACCAACAGTAACGATCAATGATTGACCAGCAAATAGGTCCGGACTTATGACATGAGCCAGATAGTCCGCCTTATTTTTTTCGGCGCAGTCATACGTAGGTGGAACATGGGAAAACGTCCACGCCGCCCACGAACTCAGCAGTTTCTTTAGCAAGCAAGTTAATTAACGAAGGTCTGTAAAATGATCACGGTGACAACTAGCCAATCAGTTAACAGCAAATATTCTCCATAATTTGCATACGTCATACAATCAGCTGTCAATACTTTCGTGTAGATGATATGTTCAGTTGAACTATGTCGTTACCTCCGTTATGTCATGGTAGGGAGTATGAAACAAGCTATTTCGCGGCTATCTGAATTCGAACTATCATAATTTCCTGCGCAATACAGACACTACCGAAATTTAGTTTAATCGCTAACTTTCACATAAATAAAGATTGACGAGGGAATAAACATAATCCGTACATAAAGTCTAGTTTAATCGAGCGGCGACAGAACACTGAAAACTTGCGAATAAACCAACTTCCAGTTCTTAACAAAAAGTCCTAAACATAATGTGCATGCGTGGCAATGAGCAACAGTTTAGTAATATCCGCTCAGTATGAGTGAATATTTAGCCATTACTTGTTCAGGAGGATAATCTGCCACACAGTTTGTTAGCAAGGAATACACGTGGACAAGGCTATACCATAGTGCGCACGTGATGTTTTAGGTTGACCCTAATATGGGCTTCAGTTTATAGATTTGTTTGAGAGGAAGATCAAGGCATTATACGCCTGTGAGATGGAGTTTAAAGTCAGTTAAGACAGTGACAACCCTTACATGTGTAGCGTGATACACGGAAACTTTTATAGCGCAGAGAAAACAATGCTGGTAAAACTGAAATTAATGGGAACTGATGAGTGATTCGGCTTTTTAGCAAATACCTCTCACAAAATATTAGTGAAACGAGACGGATAGATGGTGTGCATTTACTAGTCGGTTTCTACTGCGAATTGTTTGGTTGATACATTATCAACCACCGGTTGGCATATTTTTCCAGTTAGTCAACCACTCTCCGTGCCCAACTTTATCTTGATCAACCATAGTACTGAAATGTGGTTAATTGCTGCTAGTTTGTCTACAGTCGCACTGTTCTGTTAGCGCAGTAACCGGCAGACCTTAATGCTATTCGCAAGAGGCGGTTTGCCTCGTCTGAGTCACGCCTAGATCACCTAAAGCCAGGTTGGGCTTGCAAAGGTCTGCCAACCAGCTCGGACATTATTTGTCCAGGTTGGAATCCGCCATCATTCGATTATCTGGTGTTTCAGCCCCACCTTCAGTTGTTACGGCAGTCGTAACTCAAAAGACTACCGCTCTAGCACCCGAGACAGGACTTGTCCGACTTACCACGCCATACGAACTACGACGATAGCGGCCGAAGCTTATGGCAATCTGAGTGGATCGTTCATGTACTCACAGACAGATGATCGGTTTGCCGGCGATGTCCGTGTGCGTTCTTCGTACTCACCCACGCGCTCATCGCGAATGTGTAGCCTGTACCCCGCAAGCCTGGCAAATTGGTACAGGCGAACTGGCTTCTTTTAGTCATTACATCCGGCAGATCTGTTTTCTCGTTCCTTAATAGCTAACCAAGCCTTATGTCTGTCAGCCTTACCCGTGCCCGCATTAGACGTGCAACCCCGTTCGCGAGTGAACCTCGGTGAACCCCCTTGGGCCATTTTGACATCGATACACGCGAAAGTGAGGTCGAGACCTCTTAAGCTGGAAAAGCTATGGATCTGTAGTTTCCATAGTTCAGTCAGGCTGAACCGGATACAACAGTGTGTCTTTCGTTTCGTTGGACGTTAGGTGTGTACATCTCGGTATTGAGATCCTGAATCACCTTTGCGGAATACGTATGTTTCCTTGAATTAACGATTTTACAGTAGCCTATGCGTTTCTCACGATCTATTCTGGCTGAACAACTTGTCCTGGTCACCGTACACTGTTCAGCAAGAGTGAACAACACTTAGTATTACTTTACTCCGAAGTAAAGAATGTTCCCAACCTTCTACTTTGATACTGATTTAACTCTTCTCTGGCAAAGTTTGCTGCACCGACATCCTTATGCATACCTTGTGGTCTTTCGCAGTCTCAGTTGCGCTGGGTGAGACCAGTGCATTTTCCGTTCGAAGCAAATATTATCAGTAGTCCAAATCCATATGGATTGCCAAGTTGCCTTGTTTTCGTTGATCGGCCTATCGATCTCTCTGATATCATGCTAACATTGATGAACGGATGAGACTCACATGGCGGCTGACTGACTGACCGCAATGGGCACTGAGGACCAAGTAATAACAATCTTTTGTTCAGTTTATATAAGGAATATTCAGTCAGTGAACTAGGGCGAAAGGTTAGTAACGCTGAGATGAAAGCAGTGTACTTCGCGCACATGCCTGATACGTGCCTGCTAATCGCTATGAATAACTACTCTATATGAGCTGTTTGATTGCACGTTGAAGGTAAAAGTACATATTGACTACTTATGTTCCCCTACTTATTCATTTATTTGCATATTTGACCGCTGTTTTATGTCAACTAACTTGGTCGTTTTGAAGGATTTGTGGCGCGCAGCTAGGGTAGTTTTGAACGCAAGCTCACACAACTAGTCTACCACACAATCCGCGAGGACTGTTTCAAGTAATCTACTTCGGTCGTTTACTATTTTGTGTCTCATCTATCCGCACACCAGCCCTAATAGTCGTCCAGACACTTGACATCGGACCATGCTATGCCGGCTTTCCGATTGGATTGATCGATATCACAACGTCGGTAACCAAGTTGCCATTGTTTAGGTATGTTCTAGTCAGGCGATAATTAGGTGTGGTGACAAAGGTCACTCCTGAACAGAAACATTGGCCAAGCCTGTGAATCGTTGTTGAACAGCACATAGATTATTGTCCATCATGTCAAACGAATCCCGTCTCATGAATTCAAAGTAAAGTGTGGAATTTAACGTAGCTGTTCTATTCTTGATTGTGTATGCTGGTATTCATGATTTTCATAGTATACGCCCTTTTCAAAAGTGGGTGTTCAAAGCGGATATACCTCATTAATTGAGGCTCGTAAAAACTGTCCAGCAATTGCATGGTCAACGGGCATAAAGACCTCGATGGCTCTGTGTAAAGTTAACAAGTGCCACCTGTCCAAGTATACATCTTGTATGCCTCCAAATCACAGGTTAGAAACAATGGTCGACGTGACAAAGTTCCTCTATCATGGGCTTACTTTCAATCGGAAAACTTTACCTTCTTGAGCTGACATTATTTTCTTCAAATGAACATTCTATTTCAAAAGTTTTCTGTTCTTATTTATAAGAAACTTCGACTCGAACCGCACAATCATCTGGCCCTGTTCTTTCACGTGTGTGTAGCTGAACGGATTGTCACATAAGGATACGGACTGTACTGATTTGCCGGAGAAACACAGGATAGATGGATATATACGGATTCGTTCGAAAATACCCAATGAAGTCATGAGAACGACAAAGTAGCGAACAAGACTTGTTTTCCGTGTTGATCATCAGGCTAATTACAACACAATAAATATGAAAACAGTAACTGGGGTGAGTCAGAAAAACGGTCAATAGAGGTTATGGACGGCGTGTTTGTTATCAGTTACGCAATCACTGTTCCAAATCGTGGGCCAGGGGAGATTAAGTGTCCGCACGAACTTCTGTGCGCAGAGGTCAGGGTTGCGGAATCGGATACTAATGGCCTCGGCAACGGTCAACATTCGAAATCTCACCATTTTTGATCGATTCCTTGGCACTCGGTAGACAATCTAGGAAACGCAAGTTTCTTATTCCTCATACGATGTCTGACGGGTAGGGCGTTAAGATCTGTACCCCTGACACTTTACAAGCTGAGCTAGACTTTCTACAAGAAGTGTTCATGCAGAATGGCTACCCAATGCGTTTCATTCAGAAGGCGATGCAGGCGGTAGAGATGAAACTTAAGCCACCCTCTGTGAATAGGAAACTTGCGTTTATTAGTCTTCCTTTCAAGGGAGACCCCATGGCCGAAGTTATCTCAAGAAAGCTCAAAAAGTCAGTCGAAACAACCTACTTGCCGCTCAATTGTGCGTGAGTTTCCGTTCAACACCCGTTATCATGTCACAACTCAAAGACAAACTTCCATTGTTCTACAACCAGCTGTTGTGTGTACTCATTTGTTTGCTCGTGTCGAGCATCATACATTGGTCGTACTACAAGGCGATTGTCTGACAGAGTGTGTGAACATCATCCTGCGTGGTTGTGGTGAGAACGATTTCAAGCGCGATTGTTGCCCATTTGATTGACTCTAATCATTCTGTCAGTAAGAAAGACGCTTTCCAGATTGTCTACCGAGTGCCAAGGAATCGATCAAAAATGGTGAGATTTCGAATGTTGACCGTTGCCGAGGCCATTAGTATCCGATTCCGCAACCCTGACCTCTGCGCACAGAAGTTCGTGCGGACACTTAATCTCCCTGGCCCACGATTTGGAACAGTGATTGCGTAACTGATAACAAACACGCCGTCCATAACCTCTATTGACCGTTTTTCTGACTCACCCCAGTTACTGTTTTCATATTTATTGTGTTGTAATTAGCCTGATGATCAAACACAGAAAACAAGTCCTTGTTCGCTACTTTGTCGTTCTCGTATATACGGATCATTGATTAAGAAAGAAGAATAGGAATTCCGAATGTTCGCTAGTGCCACTCTAAAGCTGTCAGAATGTTACTGTTACCAGCGTCAGATTATTGCCACTAGGCTCAGTGGTTTACGTCTGTGTGCACAAAAAAGCTTTGTGCAAACCTTGCACCTTCTTATACCACTTGATGTCAGAACTAGCGTGAATCGCCCAACACTGATGTGCAATTTTCGCGTGATGAGCACATGTGTCACTCGTACGCATCAGCAATTTGTTCCCACTCTCCTCCGTTAAACATCCTCCCATGTGATGTTTACTGACTAGTGTGGTTTGTCTTGCTTCTCATATATAAGCCCAATGTCTCTCATGTGATTGTAAAAATCTGATGGTAATTTGAACATATCAGTGAGAAGACGAACACTGATGGATGCTAGTATTTCGCACTGCCCCTTCAGTACCAAATTACAATAACCAGAAGTATACGTACATATTATCTAAGAACGAAACTTTCGAAAATAGATCAAGCGGGATGGACGACACTATATTGAACTCTTTGGTCCATGGGAGTCTAAGGCTTATATATAATTGTTTTTGTACACATAATGCTGACTTGAAACTGTTAATCATGATGGCATCCGCGAAATCCATAAAGCGTGGATTAGAGTGACACATTAAAATCCTGAACGTCAGACCGAGATTAATCCGATGGCCCGTGATTAATTTGTGTGGAAGTGGACAAGACTGAAAGTGTACGTGAACCCTGGACGAAGTGATTAGGCCACGAGATCACGTTCTGAGCCCATTTCAGTAGATGTTTCGTCCTGGATTTCAAGAATATATCTGTTCTATATGTAATTTTTGCTGTATTTGCACACAAGTTGATCAATACAGTGTGTGACCTGATTGCCAATTCGGCTATTCGCTACGACCAACGGTTGCTTCGTAAGTCCGTTTAATCGATGCGACTGGCGAACAGTTGTCCCTTTTGAATGCCAATGTGATTTAGACTTTCTTCCTTTTCAAGTGACTTCGTTTACTGCTGCCTGCCGATGACTATGTTTATCGATTAGTCACATCGGCCATTGATTATCCCGTAATGTAGTTATGACCGATCGAAGTTCGCTGGCCTAATGGCCCAATTTGTAGCTACGTTTAGAGCGCGTAAACGTTTTTACTGATGATCGTTTATTACTCATTGGTGTAAAGCTTATAAAATGGGTGTACTGATCAATCCAAGTTGGCCTCTGACACACAGACCTCTTTGTTAATCCATCATCCTTGCAAATGAATAGAATATTTATAAGGAACAAACAACTATGCTTTCCTTGTTCATATGTGATTATCAAAATAGCATGCGAACTGCTCATTCGTTTTACCAGACCATCAATCATTTTCCGAGATGACATAAACATTAGAGTATCATCCCAAAATTTATCACCCAATGGCCTTTCTGTCGTCAACATGGAAAATACGCAAGCAACTATTCCAGCGACCATCTCATAACCTCTCCATCGAGCTGCTGACAGATCTTCTTCTATAGGGTAAAGCTACAGTTTTTTGCGCATAATAACAGGAACCTGGCATGGTCACTGACGTGTCCAGTTAACACATTTGACTTAGTCAGTATGATGTGCACTTAGATGTGTTGTTCGTATGTTAGTTTACCGTCTGTGAGTTGAGCTCAAAAAATAACTTCCGTCCTGAACTGCGTGCTCTATGGACTAATAATAAAGCTAACACATGCGTACAGGCTGCAATGCAAACTTACGTTGTGAGCCATCATCGTGGTGTGCATCAGTTTTTACCCTAATTCAGTTCGAGAGGAAGCGCATGTAGTAAACAAAAGTGCAGACTGATGTTAAAAATAAGCACGCGTCAGGAATCTAATATTCGCTGGTCAGCCTGAAATAGCCGAATCACGGAATGGACAAAATACTATCTGCTCTGTAAAGCGCAATTAATGTGAGCTTTGTAAGTAAGACTATACGTGTCCAAGCGAAATGACTACTGTTCAAATCCCATTGATAAGTCCAAGCAGTTATGGTGCTTTCGTAGTTTCTTCGACATCGAATGCACTACTCGTAAGTTACGTCACAATAGGCACGACCGACCAACCCCTTTCAAAAGCTCAATCACAATGGTGGTCAGCTTACCCGAAAATTTCCACAGGCGAGTAAATACGACTTCTGTGTCAACAGTAGTCACTAACTGCGTGATCAGAACTGATCACTTTGCAATCAGTTAGTCAGCCTACGAGCATAGACATGTTTCATAGGCTCAAGGGCCTATCGTATTTAGATGGTCGAATCAAGAATGTAGTTTCAATCCTGGATGTTGTTGACATAACAACTCGCCAAGCCTATGCCGAATCGTGGTCAACTAAAAAGCCTAGTATATTGTTCTGGGTGCTGTAGAGTAGAAATGCCCTTACCAGTAAGTGTAACCGACTCTGCACATCCAACGAGAGAAGTAGGTAACTGTTGTGAACCCGTAGGTTAGTTAATCAACATTCTTAATACTATCTCGCCTGGCGACTGTGTTACTAGTAGCGGGTACTTGCGAACTTCAGATGTGGTCGCAACGAGGTGGTGGTCACGCATATAGGCAGTACATCAAAGAACAATATTCTGGATGTCATCCGATTTTTGTGGAGATGTGTCAGATGCAGAAATACCTTTGATTGTTCATCAGATGGCCTACCACATTTTAGAACCACTCGATTATCTTGTGTGGCGGTAACGTGTCAAATTTGACTAGACACCGCTGTCAGCCACCATCAGAAAAAGTAGTATCTTACACGTGAACCAAACTGTTCTCACTCGCGTCTGTCATTTCATGAGGAGAAGTGGATTGCAAATTCTTTTGAATACATTCGAATCATAATATGGTGGGTATTCCTTGCAAATTAATATCAATTAATAGGAACTAAGTTCAACAGTGTGAGCATTTCATCATGACTGGGATAACTGAGATCTTCAGTCACTGACAAAGTTGAGCGAATGCTAATATTGTTAACAATTACGGTAGATTTAGTGACGAAGTACAATTACAGGTTGGCGGCATCTGTTTCAAATTAGCCTGTCACAGTGACCGAAGCCAAAGGACGCCTGCGCACAACCATCACCACAAGTGGCTTGCGCTGCACCACTTGCGGTTCCACTCACACACCACGTATCCAGTGTAAACCCGAAGGAATAAGACCAGTAGGTATGTGAGTGAGGCTTTGTGTCCAGTCAATCCAATGCTGGTTAGCTAATTGACAGTCTGGCACGAAAGTGAAACCCTTATATTTCGGAAAATTAGCAGCGAGGGACTTCAAATGTAAGATCTCAATTTGGAAGAAAAGTATTGAAAATATAACGCAAGAAGTAGTTCAGCATAGGACTGTATGTTAGTGTGCTCTAGAGAGGATACGAGAAGCAAAATTCAAGGTTGCACTGCAAAACACACAAAACGTTCACCACACAGCACACCAACAAAGCTGAAGAAAAGGAAAGGTAGAAGGTCACAGACACCTAGGTTTTTTAAAATAGGAGCGAGTGAGTTGTCACAATGACAGTGGTCGTTGGTTGGTGCGAACTAAAAAAAAAGGATACAACTGACAACTTATTTGAGCCTAACATGCTCGCTGTCTCTTTACTGACGGTGTATTATGAGTACGTTGATGACCTACTAATCCGAGGTGGCCACCGCATACATGGTCGCATTAATCACAACTCCATGCAATCATGTCATCACGACCAGCGGTACTGATGGTTCCTTTGCGTACTGCGGACTTCATTTTACGGCGGGGTAGTTGTTGCTCACTGAACGTTCGGAAATCCGTCCGGACCGTATTCCTTCAGGTCGTACTCCAGGTTCAACGTTCCAGAATTCCCACCCAAGATCCAAGACTCAAATGTTACAACGCAAAAATCTTATCTTGCAACACACCTGGTAATATTAGTTTTTTGACCGTCAGGATTTTGCTTACCTGATTTCAGTTGTCCATACAGTAAGCTGCTTCGGAATACGGTCATCGTCCCATCCGACGGACGTGACCCAGCCAACGAAGCTGATTCAGCATCAGCATGGCTTCCATCCCGTTCATGTTCCGCTCGCCGCAGTACCTCAGTGTTCGGAACCATGTACGACCACTAAATACCCAAGATGTGTCTTAGACATTGAAACTGGAAACAATTCAGATAGCGCTGATTCCGTTGATACAGTGTCCAAGTTTCACTGCCGTACAACAGTATAGACAGCACCATTGAGCGGTAGACAAACAGCTTAGTGGCCATCTTCAGGCTGTGGTTCTTCCAAACACGTCTTTCAAGACGTCCGAACGCAACACTAGCCTTTGCCACACGAGCTCTCAACTCGCGGTCCGTGGACAGATCGGTGGACAAATTGCTACTCAAGTAGCAGAAATCTGCGTAAACTTCGACAACGTCTCCATTGATATGAATTTGATATGCAGGAACAGCATCTCTGCCCAGAGAATGAAGGAGGAAAGAAAATGTTCAAACTGTGTTGATATCCATCTTTAGATTGGATAGGATATTAACACAGATACAATTGCCACAATAAACCATGACTACTCCATGGCCGTTATGCTTCTAATGCAAGTTGTTATCGTTAATTAAGTCTGTTCACAGTGTTAAAGCAGTATTTTTCCCGTTAGTTCGCCATCTTGTGGAAGTTGTCGTATTTGGTGGTTATTTTCGGTAACGACTTAACGAAAATTCATTGTGTACTGTATTACGCTGTACAGAAGCTTCCTTTCAGTAGCAAATTCTTTCTGTGTTCGACGAAAATCCGATAATTTCCTTGTCAGATTTTAATCGTCTTTATTTTTCCTATGAGATCTCTCCTCCCCATCCGGATTAATGTAAGTATAATAAGAGTAAGTTTGTGGACCGCACCTGCTGAATAGTGCTGGTGTCTCCAGACAGTGAAGCTTGAAGTACCGTACAAAATAGCCTAGAAAGGTTAATTAGTATGAAGGTCCACAACCGAATGGAGTCATTTTGTTAACGTAACATGAGTATGTCGTGATGTATGACAGCATATGTGCATAGTTTTCTATAAAACGAGTTCACTGACCTTTCCAATTCGCAGCACATACACCCAAAAGTTATTGCGACGGGGTTTTTGGACAGAATAGGTAGAGACACCCTGACAGATGTTCGTAACGGCAGTTCGTGCGTCATTAGCTGAAGATCTCATCTTCTACGGTATTCTCCTCCACATGGACTTTACTCAAAGGATGAGATGATGCTTAAAGTTTAGGTTTGCTGTGCCTCTATGGCTGGACGGATTCGGTCCGCATGCATTGCTCTTCGTCAATGGCTGTGATCACAAGAGTCGGGATGTGTATTACATCCTGGTTTCTCAAATAAACGTTCACCTATTGCCGTTCCCAGTTCTATTGGAAGTCACCATATTTGGAATAGGCTAGTTAGGATTAGACCCAGTAGCTTTTAAGTCACCAGTCCGACGGACATCGTATAGGAACCAGTTAGACCAGTGTCTGTGTCGCTTGCCTTCTTGTACGTCACCATAGTCAGATGGACACGGTTTGTGTCTGATTCCCAGTTTAGGTGGATAATAACCAAATGAACTGGGATTGGTTTCTTGGAGTGTCCTAACTATTATGTTTCTAACCTACACGTATCTATTGCATTATGGCTTCGTGTTGAACGAGGAACACAGATGAAATTAGCTGGTTTGTACAGAATTGGAAGCAATCCACAACATAATTTCAAATATTAGTCCACAATACAGTTCCTCGAAATAAATTTATCATCAGGTGAACTGTACGTTTTCAATAATCGAAATGCAGTGTTGTAGCGAACTTTTTTAATGAAACTTAAATAAACAGTCCTCAGTGTCCCTGAAAATATGCGATGTCTAATCCTTTGTAGAATAATTTGCTGATGGCATAAACATGATAAGGTCTCTTTGTGATACAGGTTCGCATTGCAGGAACCAGTTCACGTCTGCAACGATTTTGCTGAAATCGGAATATTGGAAGTTTATTCTGTTTCAAAAAGATATATGATTCAGGTATTTTCACTTGTTCAACGACCTTACAACAATGGACTTCAGGTATATATCCGACCCACATTTGCAATCATCTAGGCATCCCTACCACGATAATTTCGGATTCGAATAAAGCAGTTAGAACACGAAAACTGGTAGATGCAAGCATTTCGTATTGGCTCATCGTATCTAGATTAATACATAATTAACGTTTATAGCATAATCAATAGATACTATAGGAGTATAATATAGCCGGTTAGGATAAATCATTATGTCGGAAGGGTCGGATTCACGAACAGTTGTTTCCGAACACAGAGAGCTGGCTTGATTCGGTTGATTGCGACTGCTTCGGCAAACCGTAAGAATCTTGGGTTAGAATGACGTAACAGGACTCTGAATACACAAGATGGATCGATAACGTGACCAGTGGTCAGGACGTGTCCAGGGACTGCTGAAACCGGTTCTTCAGCAACACTACGGTTCTTCGGTAACACGGGATTTTGGAGATCAAACATGCCTCTGTACTGCTTACGTAATTTTTTAAGTAGTTACATATGAACTGGGAAACAAAATATGAAGTGACACCAGTAGGCTGATCTCCTCTGATTGAGCTTCTGTGTGCAAGATGTTACACGGAGTTCAGTTGCATTAAATGTACAATTAAGTGGATTTCTTATTCGTTGTTTTGTATGATGTGTGATGTGATCAACCCTAATGGACTGTTCCATGTAAACCGTGTTTTTTCCTCACAGTGATCACTCGTTCGGATGGTGCTTCTTTCTATTGTAGCATTCGAAGAACGTTTCGGAGTAACCATTTGGCTACAATATTGGGGTGAACAAGTCTAGTTCTTCCGTGAGACTGTCGTGAGTACAGATTCATCTCGCTCTTATGAACAGCGTATCTAGTAGTGTTCGTTTATATTGGACCGGAACAAGAGAGGTCGATTTTGTCCTTTGAACATGAACAGAGTTGACGGTTATTTTCTCCACTTCTTACGAGCCCTAAAGCAGGAAAACATTGTAGTTAGTTTCGATTGATAGGGAATATGTTATGCTAATAAAGGCATGAAAGTGGTCAGATTTCTGTTCCAAGTGACATGGCTCAATTAACTCCTTGCCTGGTCCTAGCACTGTCAACTTGTGTTGTGAATATTATCAAACGAAGAGTTATTTGGAGTGCAGTTGAAGTGTGTGTGCGTGAGAGAGTCAAAATTACATGTAAACCACAAGTTACTCAATGTACATGTTTGACTAGGTCGAATAAAACACGAGATTTCAGCTGCCAGTTCATGCAGAAGCTTATGTAATTGGGAGGTTCGCAAGAATACCGGAATTCGATTCTGATGCAAATTTGAACAATATCCAACACGTAATGCAAAACTCGCTGTCTCTTTGCCAGCAGTTGTTATGTGTTAATTGTGCATATTTTATTTTAAGCTTAGTTTCAAACTTAAAACATTTCGGACTGCTTCAGTTTTCTCTGAACTTAAACTAATGCAACTCCGCATGCACCCGGAAGTTTTACTAAACTTTCTTAGCATTGAATACGAACCAAACAGAACTTTCTGCTCAGAGTACAACTTCAAGAATCTACCGGAGGAAAAGCCTCATAGATCCAATATTTTTGTTAGTTTTCTGTCAAAAATTAGGTTTACAGTTTTTGTTTACTATGAAGCAATCTGTTGACTATTAGTCTTTACTCCAAAATATGATCCCGAAAATTACGAATGTTTTGTGAGTGCAATGTGAACGGAAGGTGCTTAAATGTTGTCAATCTGTGATACTAATCATAGTTATCACACATAGAACCGACGTGTAAAATTAAGTTTATCTCAAAAACTATTGAAGTTGGTATACTAGATGTGATCTTTTGGTGCTAAACTGAATGAGTCCAATTGAGTAGTTTTCACATTGTTCAGCTGCCAAACATAACCAGTCTTGCTCATTCTCAGGTTTAATGAGAACGTGCAATATGGACATGCTTTGTTAAGGTTGATATCGTTGTCTACAGTTCTATATTTTATTAGGGTCAAAGAAACTCTGTTCATAACGGAAGCAAAGGTGAAGTTTTATTCAATGGTCGCTCACGAAGTATTATAACAGAAATAAACTCGAACGCTGTAGACCTGAAGTGGTTCACGATTACGCTATCGAATGACCGATTACTGATGTTCGTCAGAATAGAAGATAGAAAAGTATTTAACTCTGATGAAACTTGCGTACTTGTTTTTGTTCATTTCAGGATTAATTTGAATCAAACTAGACCAAAGTTTGGCAGACAAACGGTATGTGACTGTTAAAGACGCGATCAGATGGTTTACTCTTCTAGTAGTGTATCTAAGTTAGCACAACTAATGCGAGATATAGGAAAAGAGACCTGTTTGGTAATGCAACAAAATAAAAACTTCGGAAGGTGCGTTTAATGAAAAGTTATTTATTTAGATAATTTATTCTGTCAACCATCCGACTGTCTTGCTATTAATTTTGAAGCACTATGAAGTCCTTTCTAAATAACTTTGGATATGCAACAAGCAAAGAGTCAAATGAGAAACAGAGGGAACATGATGGAACATCATTCATGCTAGATGAGTCCATGTTTATGGCAACAGGTGTTAACCGTAAAATACGAGTTCAACTGCAGTCAACAAAATATTTGTAATATCGTCACGTTCATGCTTATTCAATTGCAATATATTACGTCAGTGTACTCGTGGTGTGAAATATTTTTCAAGTTGAATCAACAATGTCTCGTCCAATTTTATTTCCTGATTTCACAATGTATGAATCTGTGGTTGTTTTTTCATTTAATTTGCTCGAAGACTGAATTCCAAATATCCCGCGTGCTGATCCTTTGAGGTAGCGCAAAGTATTTCATGGGAAACTATTATGAGTGGCCTCTTTTAATGAATACAAATTGGAACAATCCTGATGGTGTTTTTTTCGTTTCTGGTAGTAAGAATTGTCGTATTGTTATCAGCGTCCCCGAAATTAAGTCTAAACTGTAGCACAATCAGTCTTAACGAAACCGTAGAGAATTTTGTACAATAACCGTTTAATCACATTTTGATCCGTTATACCTGTTCTCTAGATTAAAGACGTTCCTGGCAATGCTTTCTTCTTCCAGAGTCAAGAGACACCGTGTAATATAGGTTTAAGTGTGAAACTTACATTTCCGACACTTCAGCTGATAGTCAATGTTCAATTTTGGAAGGGTCCATCTCACCAGTGGAGCAACTTCAAACGGAAATTATCATTTTGGTTGTACATCTCAGACAGCGTTCGTTGAAACTATGGTTCGGCGATGACTGGCTTCATTTGGTTTAACAACGATTACAGGTGCAAATCTCATTCCGAATAGATTTTCATATCGAGTCATAAGGAAACGAAACTCGTCATAGTGAATTGCTGGCCATGGTCTGATAGTTACAAAGGATTGTCAATTTTATTTCCTGTTTTCGATTCTTGTGGAGTGTTTAGAAAAGTCGTTCATAATTGTTGATACCAAACTTTCTAAGGAATGACCAACATTTCTAGTTTTAAGAAACGTCATGGTTTTTTAATCGCCAGACTTCCACACCCTGAGACTATTCAGCTTATTTCTTTTTATTTCGATGTGAAGATTTTGAATAAAATGGACAAATTTCCAGTGAAATCTTTTGTTGTCTAAACTTCAATTGTGACTGTAACTAATCGCGACCTTAAAATACACTCTGTTACATAAAATAGGCAACATTTTTCAATGTTAATGTTTGCTACATTACTATTGCAATTTAGTCGACACCTAGGTTGATAACTTTTTGAGACGCAAATAATAACTAAACCTTTCAATATAATAGTTTTATTTTCCCTGAGTTTATAGTATTGGCCCTAATATGTTTTGAAGAACTATTTCTGCATGGAAATAAAATTGTCACTGTCTAATTTGTTATGGATGACTCAACACTGTTCAACAGTTGTAATAAAGGTAAGCTCAAGTGGAATTCTATCCAATTACGTATAGGTGTCCTGTCTGATAGGAAGTTTGCTTTAAGTTCACTCACTCTTGAGAACAATCAGTCAGACCAGTAGTGGTTATGTTAGTGTTCAAGCCTTATAAACTGAATCCATGCAGCAGTATGAAAAACAATGTTTAACGTGGTGATGTCAGTGAAGGACAATAACCAGTATAACTGATCTGTCTAACAAAACACTGTCTCAAGGTCTTGTGTGTCTTTCATTGTCCAATCACAAGCGGAAACCCTCCATCTTGATCGGTGTCTTTGCTTGAACCAACTGAATTTCTTAAACGGTTCGATTGCGACTGTTTCGGCAAACCGTAAGAATCTTGGGTTGGAATGACGTAACAGGACTCTGAATGCACAAGATGGATCGATAACGTGACCAGTGGTCAGGACGTGTCCAGGGACTGCTGAAACCGGTTCTTCAGCAACACTATCTCCGTAACAGGACTTCTGCACCCATTTAGATAATATAACGTAGTCGGGGATTTGGTTAATTTCAAATTGAACATCACTCAATTAATCGCAGCTGTCGCATTCCCATAGACTATCCAGTCGTTCATTCTGGAACTCAGGCATCTCTCGGTTCTGCTTACTTTCTTCGCAGTGACATACAAATTGGTAAATACATGATGAAGTGGCACCGATAGGCTGATCTCCTTTGACTGAAGACATTGGGAATTTCATCGAACACTGAACACATTTCATATATTATCATACTATGTCACACCAAAAGTTCGCTAATTAGAATTCCTCATCGACGCGTGTACCGACCTGATATAATATACTATCCACCACAAAAGTCAAAAATCTATGTAGAACTTCCTTTCTCTACAGTGACCACCCTCTTGGTGGTGCTTTTTGTCTACTGTGCCTATCTATAAAATCTTCGGGGAGTAACCATTTCACTGTAGGACAGAAGTAATCAAGTTTGGCTCTTCCAAAAGACTGTCGTCGTGAGTGCAGATTCGCCTTGCTCGTGTGAACAGAGTATTTACTAATGTTCGTTATGTTGGACCGGTGTGACCATGTAGATTTCCTATAGACAGTTCTTTTAATCGAGCCATCTTCTCGACGACTTATGAGTATATCTAGAAACGGCAAACAGTTGTTGACCTCAAATTCACAAGTAACCTTCAAGTTAGGGTGACAACTATTTAGACGTTGCACCAGGTTATCTATCACCTGTTTAGATCGACTGAATATTAAGTTATCGTCGACGTGAACGCTTGTAATATGACACGTTTTATATGTCCGTAGCTAGCTGTTGCTCAACTTTTACCATGAAAAAGTCTGCTAAGATGGGACCTAGTGGACTTCCCATGGTTGCTCCGTTTATTTGACGGTAGGACTGTCAGTAAACGAAAATGACATTCTCAGTACAGACCAAGTTTTCTCAATATGTCGGTCGGAAGTGGCAACGAAATGTGACTTGTTTCAATTGTCTCACAAATATGGTCAGTCGTTTCGTGTAACGAGACATTTGTGAACAGTTACTGAACGTCTACAGAGCACATCCATTCGTTACCATGACTGATTTTGTCCAAATCACTGACCAAAATTCAAAAGAATCCCTA
>LOND01000057.1:225088-235616 GCA_014220965.1 Paragonimus kellicotti
AAAATGGTAATTTCCGTTTGAAGCTGCTCCACCGATGAAATGGACCCTTCCAAAATTGAACATTGACTATCAGCTGAAGTGTCGGAAATGTAAGTTTCACACTTAAACCTATATTACACGGTTCTGTTTGACTCTTGGGAATGAAGAAAATGCATTGGCCAAGAACGTCCTTTAATCTAGGGGGAACAGGTATAACGGATCAAACTGAATTTCTTTAACGGTTCAAACAAAGCAGTTAAAACAGGAAAACTGACAGACGCCAGCATTTTGTATTGACTCGTCAGTACCAGATTTACAATAAAATAAACGAGCTTTTTTAATAGCAAACAACTATAGTGGTGGATACTCAATAAGCGTGTTAGGATAGGTCATTAAGTCCAGGGAAGGGTCAAATTCACGAACAGTTGTTTCTGAACACAGAGAGCTGGCTTGAGTCGGTTGATTGCGACTGCTTCGGCAAACCGTAAGAATCTTGGGTTAGAATGACGTAACAGGACTCTGAATGCACAAGATGGATCGATAACGTGACCAGTGGTCAGGACGTGTCCAGGGACTGCTGAAACCGGTTCTTCAGCAACACTACGGTTCTCCGGTAACAGGGACTTCTGCACCCATTTAGATAAATGTTCACTGATGAGTAGTCGGGATTTGGTTAATTTCAAGTTGAACATCACCCACAATTGATCGCAGCTGTCGCATTCCCATAGACTATCCAGTCGTTCATTCTGAACTCAAGCATCTCTCGGTTCTGCCTATGTAACTTTCTCCGCAGTTACATACAAATTGGTAAATACAATGTGAAGTGGCACCGATAGGCTGATCTCCTTTGACTGAAGGCACCGGTAACTTCTGAGTCCGAGCGATTACACGGAGTTCAGTTGCATTGAAAGTTCGCCTAATTGAATTCCTCAGTCGCCGCGTTGTTTGACGCATGATATAATTACCCATCAAATGTAACTCTATGTAGAACTTCCTTTTCTCTACAGTGACCACCTCTTCGGGATGGTACTTTTTGTCTACTGTGCCTATCTATGAACCTTCTGGGGTAACCATTTGACTGTAGGAACAGAAGTAATCAGGTCTAGCTCTTCCGCAAGACTGTCGTGCGTACAGATTCGCCTTGCCCGTGTAAACAGCGTATTTACTAATGTTCGTTTATGTGATTGTCAGTGATGCAGCTCATCACATGACGAACTTAAATTTTGCATGTGAACGGCATTATTGCAGCTGCTAAACCAATATACCCTTTAAACTCAGCAGCACTTTCGTGGATACCGCGTTACATCGTTATACGTTAGATGTTGAAACCAGGTTTGGCTTTGCCTCTGTTTCTTTTCAAGTTTCAACTGAGAAGCTGAATCATGCTGCAGTCTCATATGAACTAGGGCATCAGAAACACTGACTATTTTGTCAATACTAATTTGTCCAGGAGTGTAGATGCAGTTGGTTTCGTGTTATCAATGTAATCAAGTTGGTATTTGGACCTGCTGGTTGCTGAACCCATGGCAGAACAAAAAACCCTAACTTACAAACCATTACCAGACAAACCATAACTCGTGAATGGAAGTCAGCCCAACAGTCTGTTGATCGTGTCCACCGATTTATCATTCTGCAACTGGTGTTCCACGTCACCGTAAACCCAGCAACCAGGTAGTCCTAAGAATGTCTTTTTTCCATAAATTTTATGATTGCTGTTCACTCTGACCTGTACACATGGGCAAGATGGTAGCACGGATGGGGGTAGATCAGACATGAAAAACGCATTGGTCACACTCTGCATTCGGTGCCCTTTTCTGTACACATTTGCCTCTCGATATCTGTTGTATATGCGTCAAGGTCCGCCTGTGTGCCCCACACTCGTGCTGAGACTCAAGCTGCGTTCTGATTGGTCGCGCCTTCAACGACCAACGGCTCATTCGTCCACGCACATAAGAATGACGCTACCGCTTGTAAATGGGACAATATAGTTGTACTACTGAGTCACGTGTTCTCTCTGTCCGTTGTTATTGCCTGTCTAGCTTGATGTAGATTGCACCCGAATAGGAATACAACAGCTGCCCTCTCGGTATCCACCAGCAACTTTTGTCCCTATTGATTAGCCTTCCGAACAGGATGCCGATCTGGTAAACGTCATGGGCTGTCGGGTGAGAACTGATGACTGGAGGACACATAGTCGATATAAATCGAAAGTGAGGTAAGCAGTAGTAACTGAGATTGTACTGGTAGTAACAAGCGGGTGTAGGTGACACAAGTCTGAATGAAAGCAGATACTTGACGTTCGGTGCACATACAACGCACACCTTTGATCTGTTAGGGCTAAGCGCGGATTCACAGCATTTACTCACCCCAGACGTAACGTTTGTCGTGATGATTTCATCAAAAATACTCAACTATTCTGTTAAGAATCAGAACGTGAATAAACTTTCTAAAAATACGAGTTACCCAACAGTTGCATCTCAAAAGAGGCGATGTTGACTGGCTAGGTGTCATCACAAAAAATAACCCAGGTTACTCGACCAACAAGCATCGACATCGTTCATGACGTGACACAATGATTCGCAGGCAAGTCATGGCAACACCGTTGCTAGAGCAGTTCGGATCATTTGTGCAACCAGTAACGGTTGGTTGTTTATTTGTGTGCTGGCCTACAGATGAAATACTTCTGGGTTTGCTTAACAATTCGTAATTTCTGAACAACTTATGAGCTATGAAGTCTCTGTGGGTTTCAGACATATTCCAACTGACAGCATACGCATACGGACTTCGTGTTCAAAGAATGTCAAGTGAATCGTTTCATATAACTAAATTTGAGACATGCAGGGCGAATTATCCTGTCTCCAGTAGTCTGCGTCTGCAGAATAATGTCACTCTTACTATTTTTTTCATTGCAGAGCTTCCAGGTACTTCAACAGGCCACATAAATTTATCTACTCCGCAACAACAGCGTTTTTAAAAAAAAGAATTTATCTGACCATAAAACGATTAAGTAACATTCAGAATCGTGCTAGTCAGTTGCTTCAAAGTCTGTTGCCACCAGCAGACTTTGACATTCTGGTTGAGAATGCCTTCGATGTCGGATCGGTTTAAGGACTGCGTGTTAGTAACGGACAGATACATATTATAGTGGATTATCACACCGGAGGTGCGAGTATTCCAACACTCGGCGGAATACCTCAACGCGGGGAGGTACGTCCAAAAGCCCACAGCGAGCGGATCGGGGACAACGTGGGCGACCGGATGAGTCATCGCTCGACTGGATCGGACCAACGGGCGAGACATGGCAGGCAAAATAGGATGGACGACCAGATCGGGGGCGCGATTATTCCAACACTCGAGGAATATCTCGACACGGTCGTGGAATACGGTCAAAGCCCACAGTGGATAGATTGCGGACAA
The DNA here is from genome assembly GCA_014220965.1 of Paragonimus kellicotti. Classification (NCBI taxonomy): domain Eukaryota; kingdom Metazoa; phylum Platyhelminthes; class Trematoda; order Plagiorchiida; family Troglotrematidae; genus Paragonimus; species Paragonimus kellicotti. Next base: position 228,485 of record LOND01000057.1, read on the forward strand.
CACGAGCGACCGGACGAGCCATCGCTCAACGAGATCGGACCAACGGACGAGGAATGGCAGGCGGAAAACCCCCCGATAGAAGGCGCCGATCACACACATAAACCGGGCAGAAGTGCACACGACGTGTGAGCGGAAACCTAGTGGTGGTGGTGTGGTGTTGACTGGAATTCTGATTCATAAACGTGAGCTCGCGCGTACCATGGCAACCAGAGCGTTGGACAATAAAGATTGCTGATGAGTAGTCGGGGATTTGGTTAATTTCAAGTTGAACATCACCCACAATTGATCGCAGCTGTCGCATTCCCATAGACTTTCCAGTCGGCCCCTTTCGAAAAGAAGCACTAGACTCGAGTTTCGCTCTCATTAGAGCTCGTCAGTAGTGCATATCCTTGCCACTGCCGGACTAGAACTCCGGCCATTCTTTCATGAGGCAACCGTGTTTACCACTGCGCCATTGACCTCACATTAGGCACGACCGAATTATCATATGTGAACGCTCAACCACTTTCGCTTGTGAGTAATGATCAGGTTGCCCGATCGTCTCGAGAGGAGACACAGTTACTGTCTGTTAACTCCAATCGATAATATGCACTACTGACGAGCTCTAATGAGAGCGAAACTCGAGTCTAGTGCTTCTTTTCGAAAGGGGCCGACTGGAAAGTCTATGGGAATGCGACAGCTGCGATCAATTGTGGGTGATGTTCAACTTGAAATTAACCAAATCCCCGACTACTCATCAGCAATTCATTGTGCTTTATTGGACGCCTTTTCGCTACAATATGTTTAGGTTGTTACAGATGTTTGCCAGTGCACTTGATCTTCACCAAGATCGGAAATTTGTCTGCACATTTAATTACGTTGTCAACTTAATTGGCACGATAACGTCGAATACAAAACATACTTTTCCAGAAAAAAGTTTGAATTATACAATGTTTAAGTCAAGCCTAAAGGCACAAGAAAGTATTTCAAGTCTAATGTTTCGTACGGCCTTGCATCTATGCTAGGATGCAGGTAACCAAATTTGACAACAAATAACAATGGTTTTGTGACTGAGCAAAGCAGTTTCTGTACCTGCCGTTGAAACTTCCACCAGTTACCGACTGGTGATTAAGTAACTTATAAATCTCCATGTAGATCGTCAGCAATCCAGTCCTACAGTCTGCTGACGATGCATAAGTCTGTGACGTCGCTTAGACCAAATTTGGCAATGACGCACTCCCCGTATCACAACTTGGTACTTTGGCTAGTTGCTACTCTGACTACACTAGGTCAAAATCCTAGGCACACTTCATTGAAGATTCTTTCGAATTGATCAGTGACTTGGACAAAATCAATCTTGCTAACGAACTGATGTGTTCTGTAGACGTTCAGTCACTGTTCACAAATGTCCCTCTGCATGGAAGGATTGGTTATTTTCGTGAGGTCGTTGAAATGAGTCACATTTCGTTGCCACTTCCGACCGACATATTGAAGGAAACTTTGCTGCTCTGTACTGAGAATGTCAGTTTTCGTTTTCTCGAGCAGTCCTACCGTCAAATAGACGGAGTAGCCATGGGAAGTCCACTAGGTCCCATCTTAGCAGACTTTTTCATGGTAAAAATTGAGCAACAGCTAGCTACGGAGATAGGAAAATTGTCATATTACAAACGTTACGTCGACGACACTTAATATTCAGTCGATCTGAACAAGTGGTAGACAACCTGGAGCAACCCCTAAGTGAAGTTTACTTATGAATTTGGGGTCAACGAACTGCCTGCCATTTCTAGCCATTCTCATAAGTCGTCGAGAAGATGGCTCAATTAGAAGAACTGTCTATAGGAAATCCACGTGGTCTGGTCAATACTTAAACTTCAGCAGCTTTACACCGGTCCAACATAAGCGAACATTAGTAAATACGCTGTTTACACGGGCAAGACGAATCTGTACGCACGACAGTCTCACGGAAGAACTAGACTTGTTCACCCCAATATTGTAGCCAAATGGTTACTCCGAAACGTTCTTCGAATGCTACAATAGAAAGAAGCACCATCCGAACGAGGTGATCACTGTGAGGAAAAAACACGGTTTACATGGAACAGTCCATTAGGGTTGATCACATCACACATCATACAAAACAACGAATAAGAAATCCACTTAATTGTACATTTAATGCAACTGAACTCCGTGTAACATCTTGCACACAGAAGCTCAATCAGAGGAGATCAGCCTACTGGTGTCACTTCATATTTTGTTTCCCAGTTCATATGTAACTACTTAAAAAATTACGTAATCAGTACAGAGGCATGTTTGATCTCCAAAATCCCGTGTTACCGAAGAACCGTAGTGTTGCTGAAGAACCGGTTTCAGCAGTCCCTGGACACGTCCTGACCACTGGTCACGTTATCGATCCATCTTGTGCATTCAGAGTCCTGTTACGTCATTCTAACCCAAGATTCTTACGGTTTGCCGAAGCAGTCGCAATCAACCGACTCAAGCCAGCTCTCTGTGTTCAGAAACAACTGTTCGTGAATTTGACACCTTCCCTGGACTTAGTGATCTCTGTTAACTAATCCACCCCCCTAATTTTTACCACAAAAAATCGACTCATGTCATCCTAAAGTTGGAACTGATGTGTCAATGCGAAATGTCTGCATCTACCAGTTTTCCTGTCCTTACTGTCTTGTTGAACTTTCCTAGACTACAATTAATATAGGTAATCAGATTATTATCAAAGCACCAAAGGAATGGAAAAATATTAGCGTTATTCCATTCAAGAAAGGGACCCCAAAGGCTATCCTAGGATCTTTACCGAAGCAGACTTCAGAACAGTTTTTCAGAGGGAAACGACACTGTGTAAACTTTTGATGTACTTTAACGTTTTCTTGCCTGTTGAGGGAACTGGTAATCGTGTATACAGAATAAAGTGAGGACAGTTCACAGCTCCATATTGGACAGATGGCACTAACATTTAGGACTAAAGGAAATGAACACCGAAGGAACCGTAGAAAACTAGTTGGAGTTCCAGGACATAATCACGGATTTCGGAATCACTTGTCGTGCACTAGACGCGGGTCGTAAAATCGGTGTGAAAAATATGGTAATTAGAATAGGGCTTGGAACTATACTGGTTCATTTAATTATAAGGGTCATCGGAAATACGAAGGCTAAATGTGGTGTAAATAGAGTTGACAGAACTGAAAGTTCTGGCATCTTGCGGTCTTTCTTCAAACGATCAAACGGACTCATTGATAGCTGTACGAAACGATAATTTGGACAGATTAGGACTATGACCTCTCTGTATACTTTTCCCAAAATCACTTGATTCTACTACCAGCCTATCGGGCAGACTAACGACTTAACTTCTGTCTCGCTTTTCACGTGTCCGTGCTCTACTGCAATCAGCCATTTTAACACAGTGACCGGTGTCTATATACAGTTGACCCGTGACCTTCCGATCTGTTTGGTTGCTTTTATCTAACTTGATTTAAGTATCCCCAAATTCGTAATTAGTTCATCTGGCGTGTCAGTGTCTCTGTGTCGGGACTGAAAAGTTGTCAGTGAACCAAATTACCGATTTCTCACAATTTGTTGTAATATTATAAATGTTCTTCTGTTCTCTGTAGACGTTAGCACTTGGTCATGAATTGGACCTTGCTCCCAATACAGGAACACCATGCAAGCTTCTACGTATCTGTTGTCTGTGCGTTCAGTCAGTGATAACAAACGTATTAGCTAGGTTGCAGAGGTGCTTGTGCCAGATCCTCATTATGTCTTCGGGTTGTATGCAGGAGACACCAAAGTCCCCGTTCACCAGAACACTATTACATTGTACTGATTGATGAAGGCAATGGCGCCCCTGTACATAACTGCAAGGGAGCAAAAAGAAGCTGGTTTGAACACTTTGGCGTTTGTCTGTTATTGTTAAATGGACACTTACAAACTACTAAAAGGTAACTTGTTGCTGTCCAAGATTAGACAAAGGTTTAGAGAACCGGTAGAAAACCCCGAAATGAAACAGTTGCAGATGAAAGTGAGTTTTCAGGTGGGAATTTTCGAAGCACAACGTTTCATTCATATAAACGTGCCTCAATCCATTTGGCTCAATTCACCTTGGAACAGAAAATAATCTCAAAGGACTCCAAAGAAGTGAACAAGCGAAGTAACCACAGTTATTAAGAAATTAATCTGCTAAACTGCGCTAAAAACGTTGCAGCAAGAATTCTGGTCAAATGATCTAATGCAGACGTTTTAGAGACTAATGTTTCTTAGGAGCAGTGTGGATTCCGGGTAGACCAAAGCATTATTTATGTGGCGTTTACCCTTTGGCAGCTTCAGCAAATTTGTCGCGGACGCTATCGCCTACTGTATGTTTCGTGTGTGGATTTCAACAAAGTATTTAGTTTCGTGACTCATCAAGCGTTGTGGGTGGTGTTTGGTAAGTTTGTTTATTCAGATACATTTGTCATCCGAATAAAATAGGTTGCATGCGGTTAGGATGACAAAGGCCTAGTTATGTCCGATTGACCAGGGCCGTGTCCTAACCACGGCTGAATTTTCATTATCGTGCTGCAGTACGGCAGTGAAACGTGGACATTGTATCAGCGGAACGTGCGCTATCTGAGCCGCTTTCATTTGCAATGTCTAAGACGCATCTTGGGTATTCGGTGGTCGGACATGGTTCCGAACACTGAGGTACTGCGGCGAGCGGACATGAACGGGATGGAAGCCATGTTGATGCTGAATCAGCTTCGTTGGCTGGGTCACGTCCGTCGGATGGGCGATGACCGTATTCCGAAGCAGCTGCTGTATGGACAACTGAAATCAGGTAAGCGAAATCCTGGTGGTCAGAAGTCTAGATATCAAGGTGTTTTTAAAGTAAACTCTTCACTTCTGTTATCGAATTTAAATCACTGGAGAACTTAGCTTTGAACCTGACGGCCTAGAAGAATACAAACTGGACGGGAGTATCCGACGGTTCAATCAGCGACAGTTGTGCGATCGTTTATTCAGGTGCATGGTACGCCAGGGAACTTCAAGCTCCATTGTTGATGACCACATTGTAACATGATGTCTGCAACTGCAGGTTTGCTAGACGTCTGAGATTGGTAGATCATCAACTTACTCATAGGACACGGTCAACGAGGAGACTGCGAATAGGCTAGATGCAAGGAAGTTGGCAATGATGTATTTTTTTTGTTTCCGGTCATTTAGTAATTCCTGTTTTGTCGTAAATCCTCACTCTTCTTTTCTAGAAACCTGTCATGTTGGCATTTCATTTTCTCTTCTCTTCAGCTTTGTAGATCCGTTGTTTGCTAAGGATTTTGTTCGGTTTTCTGTCTAAACCTAATTTTCTACTTTTCACCCTGATCACATTTAGAATACACTAGTATGTAATCCAATACTGAAACACCTTTCGCCTTAGGTGTTCACAATTTTCTACTCCCAGTTTATATATCACCGTTGCGTCTTGTCTGTTTGTTGTTTATGTGAAACCAGGATTTCGTCTTCATATCAGTCTATCTACTGGCTACGTGGTATTGTCCAGTTGTACAATACAGGTCTCCTCCCAGACGCCTCTCAGACCCATTCCTTCGGGTTTGCACTGGATGCAGCTTGTGTGTGGGACTGCAGATTTTGTAGTGAAAACCATCTGTAGTGGCAGTTACACTTAAACGGTACTCGGCTTCGACCAATGTGACAGATCAATTGCGAGACGCATACTGATGACTGTGTTGTTTTCTAGACATGAGACTTCGCTCTCAAACATAGTTGTGAGCTCCTTGATGTTTTGCTATGTGAATCGCATTATCTGCAGCTTGTACCTGTGACGATGTGGTGGAATGTAATCGCTCTTCCCGTGTAAACTGGTCGTGTAGATTATTTCATTGCACAACGCACACAGATTGTCCGGTGACGAATCTCGGGCACTGATACTGTACCATATGAACTACCTCTATAGTGCACCTCTATCGGGCAAAGCTGTTCATCCAATAACCCATCTACATCTGTCGGTAATGTCATTATTGTATTGTTCGATTTTGTCTCACAGTATTGTCTCGATTTGTTCACAAGTAACTTTCACCGGGTGAACTTCTCTCAGACTACTGCTGTTTTTCCCGTCTAGACAGCTTCGTCTATATTAAATTTACACTGAATACAATCCTAGTCTAGTTCGTTTTGTGCATACTCCAATTACAATGCGCAGTTTAAGTACTACAGATACCGACAGAATTCTTACAACTGGAAAATATACACAAGTTTATCGGAAAACCAGCCAATTGGACAGTCTTTGTAGCTTATCGGAGAAAAATCAGAGAAGTGCGCGAAGCCGAGATTGATCAACAGACTTAACAGTTTCTGACGACTACACACAACTGTCCTCCCAAATTGACATTAGTAAAATATTTATGTTTCAACCACATCAAATAAGCTCTGATGAAATAATTGTCCTAGGCTATATTTTAATGGAAAGTTGTTGTTGAGAGATCATCGACAAAAACATTTGTGCCGCAAAATCCTATTCATTTCATCTCTAGATCTAGTTGTAGTTGTTTAGCCACACCTGAAAGGTATAAACTCGCAGCCTCATCCCTTGTGTACGCCTTCACTTGTGCTTGTGGAGCTAGGTGTGGTGATCACACGGCCAGACGCCTACCTGAATTAAGTATACCTCAGTAACGAACTAACAAACTCAATCAACATTGCCATATTGGCTATCCTGGTAGGTCGATTTATTCTGACATTTCGTCCATTCTGTGGAGTTAAGTTCACTCAGCCGAAGACAGCGAAACGTCGAATTTCTGTCCACAGATGAAGTTAGTATAGTTCGTATATATATATATATATATATATATATATATATATATATAACCTACTCCTGTACATCGGACATTTTTTGGGATCTTAAAACAGCATTGGTCAGACATTTGTTTTGCAAAGACTGTAAGGCTCATTGTTCAAGCAGAGTTTTGATTACTACTTGACGTTGCCTTGCTTGACTTTATCAAACCATCGTTGATCTGATGACCCCTTTGGTCATGGCCAGATAAAGTTGTAATACTAGCAGGAAGTATTTAACTTGCTTACGAATAACTGAAAATGAGAATGACCACTGTCTTCTATGCATGTCTGGGACTTTTTTGCATAATTATGC
>LOND01000057.1:274707-294395 GCA_014220965.1 Paragonimus kellicotti
CACTTACACTCATTGATGCCTGCTGGTCCCTAACTCTCTCTCTCTCTGTGTTGCGTTTCAAGCGCTAAGAAGTTACCTGAGAATTTTCTCACGAGCCAGGTGTTATCGATTGTTGGCCGTGCTGTCCAACTCACCGGGACGATGGAGCCGAGTGATTTGACTTGAAGTGTGGATACACCCGATGCCAGTCGGCATGGCCGTGGTTACGGGGATGTGTCGGTGTCGTTCGCGGACCCGGCTGAGTTAGGAGGCCTGTTTTGGAGTGAGCTTTTCAGTTGGAATTTCAATTAAATTGGTTGGACACCGAATTTTGTATGCGAGTACAGGATTATGGGACAACCGGTATATCTTCCGTAACAGCCGGGCCGTCTGCCACCCGTCAAATACATTACTCTGCATTGGTCGGTATTTTATCACAGTGAAGCAACACTGCCATGACTATGATCGCGGTCCGCCAACAATTCTGATAATTGGATAGCGTAAGCGGTGCGAAACAGCTGGTTGAAGAGAATCAGACGTCACTTCAAAGAGACAGCAATGATACAGCGTGAATATGAAATAGTATCCGACAATTATGAAGTTTCTTAAACAAATTTAAAATGACAGTTATAATCAATGTTACAGCCCACAAATCATTTATATGGACGTGTAAGCCTGTTGTTCATTCTCACGAGAATTTGGTAAACGCTGTATATTTAATTTAATCACAGCTGGTGAAACAAATAGATCACACACTATAATATTGGAGAATAAGCTTTGCCGAAGCTACGTTGCAAGTTACCGCTTCTTTTCGATCTGCGACGCAAGATGGCATCATTTCGACGTGCCTGAGTGCACACATTTTTGTCACATCTGTTTGTAAACCAACAATACTGAGATGCATGGTATAACGTGAAAGATGTTAGTGATAACATGCTATGCATTTGGCGGAATAACCTACAGAAACATTATATAGGCACATGAATTCCGACGATCAACTCAGATGCACGGATAAACTGCTATTCTCCAGAGAAAACATGAAACGGGAAAGAGAAAGACAGATGCGGTTGGCTGGAAGGTGAGCAAAAATTACATTGTGTAACTATGTGTTATTAGGTGGAAAAACATTCCTTTGGTTTTGAAACCGGCTCGTCGCGATGACTGTCTGAACTATCTCCGTGTTGTGATAATCGACCATCGCCGCTAGTCTTCTGTTTCTCGTAGTTACGCTTGTGTCGCAGTCGAACGAACAAGCTCGGTGAGTCGCAGGCTGAACTACGTTTGCCAAATCGGTCTACCCACGATAAACGAATGTGCGACAATGCTCCGGGGGTCCAACCTACATTCAGAAGCAAAGGAATGATGTCAAAGTTCAATGACACAATACGATCAGGCAATTAACGCTGACAAAAACAAGCGACACCAGTAATAAACAATTCACTTAACGTTACGACCAGTTGTTTATACTATGTAAGGAGAGGTAAAAAAAAAGTTTTTCCACAGTGAATCTCTCGAGCACGTTTCGTTGCACCCTATCAGGTACATACTGCAGTTTAAGTAGCAAAGTTCAACGGACGTTGTGAAGCCAAACGACAAAATCAACAACCAAACACGCAGATCAGTGACCATCAGTCCTTAGGGCAATTCGATACTGATGAGCATGTACTTTTTGTGCGCAGAGGGGTGACTTTCATTTATGGATTGCTACCGCCTCCGCGAATCCGGAGAAGCTTTCGATATCATGTTGCGTAACGTATCCGAAACGCCTTCTCTAGGTTCAGTTGCAGTCGACAAGTCAACAAGTGTCGAGCGATCGATGATGCCATTAGTGACTTGTCACGTTCTGACCTGAGTGAGACATTGCGGTACCAATGAGCGTTTTACGGACCCATACTGAAATATGTTCGTTGGCCCGATCGTGTAGTTGTCGCCCCGTTCTGCCCAGCACTCATACGATAATCCACAAATGATGTAAGCAACATGACATGCAGTTTATGACCAAATGAGTGGAGTAGGGGAACCCAGTGCACACCAAGTGTTTCTGATTACCAGGTGCAGAACAATATTACGATAACAGAAGGCATGTAAATAACGGCGATAATGATAATACCGAACAACCGCTGTAACCAGTTGGGGAACAGCAAGGAGCTCCATAACCTTACAGGCCTTTCGTTTAAGAAATGCTGGCGTCTCATAGACGCCTCATTCCCATGCTAGAACTGGCAACCATAAACGCATGAGCACAAGTTCCAGTCATGAGACGTGATCACGACATAACTCCCGTAGACCGTCTTAGCAGCAGCTGACTAAGAGCAACACCACCTGCGGTCAAGCGATGCTTATTGTTGGGGACGAGGACTTTCCACGAACCAAGATATTAGGTGGCTCAAGTCACACATCCAACTTAGCATCGTAAGAAACATCGACGTCTTCAGCACTACAATTATGTCCCCTGATTTCCGTTCTGGACCTCGACATAGAAATTACCTTTCTGGTTGATAGTGAGAGGTAAGTACGTACAATTCCTTTTACTCAAGGTGAGGCGTTAAACTCCGTCACATCATGGTTGTGTGATGCCAACGTTAACTCAAATTGAATATTCCGTCGCGCCCACTGATCTTTAGCCCCGGAAAAACATTCTGTTATCACAAATAATTTCACTTGTGCAGTAATTACCGTGAACTTGAAAAACAGTGTCCACAAACAACCAGCCACACACATGGATGATTTCACAGCCTGCCTTCATAGAGAAGCTTACTTCACAAGGCTGGTTCGAAGCGTACTTATCCGACTAAAGGGGGAAAGATATATGTTAGGTCATAATTATCTCCCAGTTAATCTCTCGAAATGCATTGACTGGCATCCTCATGACCCAACGTAACCAACCACGGCTCCTGACACAATCAGCTCGGTAGGTAAAGCAAGCCAGCATTTCACAAGATAAATAAGAGTTCAGTGAGATTTACTCATACGTGCCACAGGATTTTATATTCACAGCGTTCACGCTCACACGTTTGTCATGAATCATTAATATGCAGACATAAACACGAAAAATCAGGAGACCAACCTAACTGAGAAGCGGGTTCAGACACACGATTGCAGGCATTTAAGTCATATGTATTGAGATGTTGAGTTACTAAGTTTTTCACGATACAACTAATTTACTGCGTTTCCAGTTTAGAAAATTCGGATCTGATGCAGTGGGACAGAAGAAAGGAACTTCGGAATAACTGTCGCACAGCAACTTAGAAATCTGTGGCAGTTAAGCATTAGTGCGAACCACTGATATTGCTGTCTATGATGATAATTATGATAGCTTAAAAACCTACCTTCATTTTGGCTTCGTTTTGACTGCCTGCCCTGCAATGTGGAACCACATACAGCCTGCAGACCAAATAACTCCCTTATCCCACCTTTACGAAAATGTTATGAACCCAAACAGTTGTGCCCAGATTCCATGTTACCTTTATATCCACATTTTGCATTTCCTGTTGACTATCATCTTGCGACTGACATTTTTTAGAGTACTTCGGACAGAAAAAGGTTTCTGCACTGACCACAAACCCCCTGGAGTAAAGAAGAGCAACCGCAACAATAAAACGCTTTGATAAATTAAGGTTTAGACTCCCGCTTTTATACCAAGATGTGTTTTTACTATGTGGCACGCAGGGTTACATGGGCTGGACGTCACCAGACTGTCAGAACCGGGGCTCGAACCTGTGACAGTGAGTAGCATGCGGGAAATGTTAGTACACAGCCACTGTAAGATCACATCTTTGATTACTGAAATTTGCTGTGTCATTATGATGCTACTGGCTACTAACGCTTGCCTACATAATTTAATCCGCCATTTTGAAAATAAGAAAACGGATTCGAGACATAGGAATTCATACCTCCTCCATAAATAGTTCTATTCCTATCACTGATACACATGTCTCCAGGACTTCTAACATACACCAGGCTAATTTCTGCTTTTCGTGATCGTACACGCCCAGCAATAAAGATCAGTGAACCAATAATGCTGCTGGAAAATCCCAATAACCGTTTGATACTTGCCTCAGAGTCACATGCATTTTCACCAAGTTGACACTCACTTGGCCGGTTTTTAATTTTCTTGGAAACCTCCGTGTCAGAAAGAGCTGAATGGCCATCTTCAACTATTTCAGTGCGGTGAATTGAATCATCCTCTGTGAGGAGTCCATTTAAAGAATCGAAGTTGTTGACGTCTATTGATAAAAATCGATAACTACAGATGAAACAAATGCACACATACCGCTTGCGGAGTTATCACATGTGGCGTGCGTTAACACTTCACCTCGTTTTAAATCGGACTCTTCAAAGTGAAAGTTATCGCACTTGTCTATTTGAATTGGCGTCCGAATTATTCCTTCAGATGGTGAACGCGGATCTACTGTCAAGATCCTCGAACGATCGACAACACAGTTGTTAGAAACAGAAGTCTTCCGCTCACAGCTACCAAATGAAGTCAACCTCGCAGGAGTTGAGTTGCCCATAGAATGTCTTCGAGACGAAAGTTAACCACCTGAAACAAACGCATTGAAGATCGGTCAAAAAAATCCATTCACGATCATTATGGTCACTCTCATTAACGTGACAGAGATCGACCACTGAGAATAAACATAGCTCGCGGGTTCTCCACGGCGGATAGGAGCGTGGTAGATTCACGATTAACAACCGGGTCTCCTATGAAATACCGCACAAACGCTTTGACGGCACTACGATATGGTGTGTTGCCTTGTTACAAAAAGGTTTCAGATGCCCCGACGGAAGTACATGAGCCTCCGGACAGCATGTCATTCGTCTGACATGCTGTCCGTATATATATATATATATATATATATATATATAATATATATATATATAATTATATAATCGGCAGCAACCTACGTACGTAAATTAACGAGCGTGCGGAAATATCTGTCACGAAGAAAAATGATTAAGGTATAAACGAAGTACCCATTTAGCCGGCCACATCTGCAACACAAACACAAACAAAGTGCACGTGGCCCTCAGGAAGTTTCTTTAGTCCGAAGAGTCGCAAACAAATATTAGCTGATGGGCACAGAGAAGCTGTCACTCAGGTTGCAAACCAATTTTTATCTTTCATTCTAGGGATTGACTCGCGTTCCCTTGCAATAATACATGTCATCATTTGTAACTGCACCGAGTCTCTCTGAACAGATAGAGGAGCTACTGTGTCGTGCGCATCACCGTCAAGCGAACAGTTCGGTCAAAATCAATGCAGTCGGGAGAAATGCTTGCTCGGTTGAATCCTGGTGAATAGTCATGCAAAGTCAGATTTAGTACATCACTGTGGGTATAACATGAAACCTAATAAGCTCTGCGTGCTCATTACGCTGCCATCGGATACTGAAAGGGTCGTAATGGGAGTCCTTTAGGAAGGAGGTGTTCGCTAGGACACAGTGCACGAATGAAACAGCTGCTAATAAAAATATCTACGCACTTCCGTACAGTTCCGTTCACGTGACTTGTGGATATTAATGATGTCTAGTTTATTGCATGTGTGAGCTCCAACGATATCATCGTGATGCAACAATTGAGGAAGAGGATGCATTTTAGCTTAAGAAATTCTACTACAAAATAATGTGCTTAAAAACCCGGCTGCCAATGTGGCATGCTTAGCTATCAGTGGACAGGATTAATGGCAAAGTAATGATATCAAGAACCTCATTGAGACCCGTAATTGGGATCACGACTCGGTCCTGGAAAGAAAATGAAGACTGCCACAGGGGAAGGGAGGATGAACAAAGGAAAATAGAAGAGGGTAAGCTAGACCATTCACCCAAACTACTTAAAAAAGGATAGTCAACTGAACAACAATAATGTGATGGCCCGGTTAATTCATCACCTGACGCAGTTAGTCACGCTCATAGCGTTCTCGAAAGTGACAGCGAATTGTTGCCAAAACATTTTCCCCACGAAAACACATAATCTGCTGCTTGCAACTTCTGAGATATTATCAGTCCTTAAACTTGGTAAAATATGCCCGTTAATTCGTCACCTGGCATGACCATCGGCATACTTATTTCAGTAGCTTTTGTCCAGTCAATGGATTTGACCTAGTTGCCGTACTGTAAGTGCGTGTTGGTTTGTCGTACTGAGTGACACGGCTGGTAATTAACTAGTGCTTTGCGTATGAGTAGGTTGGCTTGGAGATTCTATGAGGAATATATTATTGATAGTGTCATTATTGTTTTGCTCAGCTCCACCACACCCAGATAAGCATCATAGTATTTCAACCGACGAAAGTTCCGATCAACTTTTCCAAAGGCTTCGCAGCCTAATAAACAATTGTGACTTCAGGGCTGTTAACGCTGATCAATGGTTTGATGATATGCATGACGCATACACAAGCGGTTTAAGTCCTTGTACCAATTGAAAACGCTTACTGGAAAATAAAATCCTGGTTCTTGAGAATGCATTTAACCAAGCCAAATCTACTCTTATAACACAGGCGTAATCTGTCTTAACAAGCTAACAAGGTCATGGCACCATGTACTGCTGCTTTATGTGAAAGAATTTCAACGGCAATCGCTCGTCAACGCAGGACACGAAACTGGTCGCCATGATTTTATCATGTTGTTTTATGGGTACTTTCGTCATCCAAATTACAAGTGCCCAGCCCTAGAATGCCCTTGCAAATAACGTGGAAAGACTAGTTTCAACAGGTTTGCTAACAGACTAAAAGAGAGGAAAACACAACTTCTACTTCTAGTAGCGTCCTCTCGTCGGCACCCGGCTATCGCGTCAAAACGATTACTAAAGCGGTTGTTAATGGTGCAAATTTACGGGTGTTCATTGAAACAGGTAGTATGGAAAGTTACGTATCCGAACCTGTTGTAACTCATAGTCCATAGCAGGTGAAGAAATTCAGCAGTTAAATAATGCTTGACCCCACAGTGGAAGGCACTGATATGTATCCTTATTTCAGTCCTCTGTATGGATGTATTATGGGGATACGATTTTCCGAAGTGCTGAGATTCCACTTGAAGAAAGCAAATCCCCATTTTCTTTCCGTAGGTTCAGTCTTTAGACTAACACAGTCGACACTTTTCGCTTACACTGATCCTACACGCTGATCTAACGTTATCAAATCCAGAAAATGCGATGTCAAAAATCGAAACCCCATAGTGAAGGCACTTCTAAAACTGACAAGAGAAAGTAGTACTGAACCTCCGAAGTGTCTTTGGAAAGAAAAAGTATTGGGAACCTCACATTAACTTCAGGGATAGGGATTGGTCACTAAGTACCTATTAACCGCTCTACCTCTCTCAATGCTTATCCTCTGCGAAAAACTGACGTAGTGAAGATGACTCGTTGCAGATTTTTAACATACTCGATTTGGAAAGTGCGCACCATCAATTGCATAATTTTAAATAAGTAGTAAAAGGCACACGGCCTTCAGATCACGCAACAGTTCGTACCCAATTCGATACAACCGGTTTTCAGTTACTAATGGTGTTGCATTTTTCCAGAAGTCGATTGATAACAGTAGAAGTGAAGAAAAACATTACATTGATAATGTTACAAACTGTGGGATAGAAGAGCAGAGTCACGAAGAAAATTTGCGGAAATTCCTCGACATTAAGCAAAAGTACGAGTCAATCCTAACTCAGCAAGAGTGCACCCTCGCAACTATCAAAGTCGAGCTGTTAAGCTACGAAATCCCAATGGATGTCATAGAACCCGGCCTTAAAAGGTTTAGAAATTTACAAGAACTGCTTCCATCAGAAGATGATAAATCACTCCGGGCGGTGGAACTGTTTTCACATTAGTTGCGGTGAACATCTCACTTCCCAGATGAAACATATTTCCCAACACTTACGATAAAAATGTCCCCATCCCGACGGAAGTTAGAATTAGTCTTGAAAATTTTGAATTCTACTTAAACAAAATACTTGTTGTCGGCTCGAAAATTCCCTAAATAAGTGAAACAGACGCATCAGATGTTGCTATTGTTGCCAACCTGAACCAAAATGGACGGCCCGCTGCTTCCTTTTCTTGGACGTTTGCAGCCAGCAAAATATATCACTCGGTTGCAAAAAAATGTGTCATGTGAAAGCCGATTGTAAATAAAAAGCATTATATTCGGAAACCCCTTTCAAGCTGGTCATCGATTAACATCCCAGGGCTTTTATGCAGCTCAGGATAAACAGGGAAAACAGAAAACGATAAAATACATTGTTTGCGTAGTGAACTATCATTGTTGCATTATAAAGTGGTTTACAGACCTGGTTCGGAAAACAGGGCTACTGATGTGCTAACTCGAAGATTTCGTGCAAGGATATACGCGACAAATGATTCGAAATGCATAAATGAAACCTTGTGCAATCATCTGACCCTATGCATGACTTTAGTAATGCTCAAAAATATTTTCCACCGAAAAAGCAAACCCCTTTACCAAAAATGTCCATCACATACCGAACTGGAACAGACCTAAACATCTTCATGTAAGTCTAATCAAAGCCAGCCAATCTGTTGAGTGAGTCGTCATTGGATTCGAAGGACCATTATCTTAAGTGATTTACCATGAACATATTCCTATTATCATTGATGGATAATCTCGTTGCCCTTCATGCCGTCCAACTGCTGCTGTGCGCAGTCACGAATGTGACCGCACACATGAGGATTTTCACACACAATCGAAGATCAGTAGTCGGTCTGATTCTCCTGTTGTGGTTTGTGTAGATTAGACGTAACAAATGTGTCCCAAAGTGCGACCCATCAGCCAAAAATCTGCCCATAGTAGCTCCCCAAACAGTTCGTTAAGTATTAACATTCGAGAAGTTGGATGTCATTGCTGTGCAAAAATCTAACTCAGAAGTGGCCGTGCATAACGAAGTTTCTCCTATACGGTAATACGATCACATGCCTTCACAGATCCCCGCTGAAACAATGCACCTCCGCTCGCCTACTCGGTATACACGCTTCCACGTAGACCTGCTATGAAATGACTGACGTGAACTCGGAGCCACTTTCTCAGTTGTGCGACCCATTGCACGCAGCGGATATCTACACAGCCTTGACAGCTCATCCATTATTCTCATATTTAAGGTCGCCTAGTCTGCACTGTTTCAGCCGTTTTTTTATGACGCTCGGGGATTCCACGCCATGTCCGCTTAGAGTGCTTTCTCATGCTGCCGGCTGGTCGCAGGCCCACATCGCACCACGTCCCTTCTACTCGTAATTGCCACCACTGGACTCAGATTACGTTAGGGCTAAATCCTTCTCGTAGTACAAAAAGACGCCGTTGGAAATTTAAGGTTTGTTTTCAAACCCAATCGTGCTCCATTAGTTCGATGCCTGTCGAGACCACAGTCCAAGTAAAGCTCACGAAAGGCGTTCTAAACGGTCTTCATAAGTGTGTCAACGATTCCTCGATCACCGCTGTCGAGGTTTGCAGGATAGTCCGAGACATTAGTAGGCAGTACTTCAGAGGCCAGGTCACAGTATGACGAGAATTCGCTAACACTCCTTCCGTAGACCCGAAGCATTTCCTCAGATACTTTAGATGTCGCGGAGGCCAAAGTACTTTACTGTCTTCGCTCGAGGATCAAGCTGAAAAGTCCATTCACTCTGATTTCGATAACGCTTTCTCGCCGGAGGGCCAATACGCTAGCACCTTTGTGCTGCAACCTCCAAATTCGTTCGGGAAACCGGAAGCAAAACCCAGGCCGATTCTTACACGGTACGAGTATTTTTGAGAATAACACTCTTATTGGTATTGGTATGTTTGCCTAGCTTGACATTTAGGTTGCAAACGTTTTATCACCAAACGATGTAACATCAAAATCATCAACCCGAGCTACCAACAACACCACCACTGTTCAGAACTATCAATAACACTCTTAGATTATTGGTGGAGGTAGACACCGGAAAAGCAGCCGACCCCGATAGACAGGGACCAAAGCTGTCCCGTGAACTCGTGGTGGCTTTATGCAGCCAGTCTATTTTCCTCCTCTGAAAGCCCAACAAAAACTGAGTTCGCCGCATAAATTGCCTTGAGACGGTCGCTTGCCCGATCTTTACAGTGGGGAACAAGACGATACTCACAACCTGTCAGCCTAACCAGTATCGTGAGGAAACTTCCACCAAATCGGTTGAGGTTCGTCCCGATCAATTCGGGCCCCATAGCCCAGTTCAGTACGGACTCAGACGTGGGCACTCCTGCCTACTACTTCACTTTTATTTACAGCTCGATTGTTTGTCTGCTCTGTGTAGGCCCCTTGATGGTGAATGCTTGAGTATAGACGCAGGTGTTTTAGTAGTTGGGTCCCTTCTCACTTTCCTTTTTCTTCAGCTAGGTATTGTCTCTTTATTCATGGCTGTATGGCAGTTAAGCATCAGCGAAAACCACCGACGTATCGGCAACCGTTAACGATGATGACTCCTGCCCCCCAATTATTCTCTACCACGGATGGATGGAGGCTTAGATTAGGGATATGCCGTGGATGTGTTTCGATTTCTTTATTAAGGCCCTTGACAACGTAAAACGGCAGATGTGCACGAAGCTACAATTTTCCGAACTGAGTGGAAAGGTCTTACGAAGCATAGTTGCGTTTATATGAAACGAAGAAGAGTGCTCGCAAAGGATGAAGTGGTCCTCCGCATGCTGTGATGATCGGTGAGCCTCAAGGTTCGCCGTTAAGCGACTTTAATTTCTCGCTTCAAGACAACCACCTTCCTGACCTTCTGGATATTCCCTCACTGGTGGCTGCGAATGATCGTAACATGAAACAGATAGTGGACGATTCGGGGGAACCGAAGATTTTTGCAGAGTTTTAAACTAGCTTAATATGTGGTCGGCAAGACGGAAGTAGCTAATAAACCGTGAAAAATGCAGTAATGCTTATCGGCTCAACTGCTACATCTACATATGTGATAGGAGGGATGGGGCTGCCCGTCGTAAGTCTGTATGTGGACTACTGTTTCGATATTTCCAGCAACTACAAACCCAACAGCCAACGGCATCAGACGGCCAGTAAAGATCTTGTGATGCTGAGGATGGTTCGTCGAGCTTTTGGGATGCTGGTGAGCCATACGTCTCACAAGCTTTTTACTGCGTTTGAGACAGCATCTGGAGTTCTGCGTCCAGGTGGGCCCGCCATACTCAACCGGTAAAAAGGCAACACTGGAAGGGGTGGTGCGCGCAGACACACACCCGGCTTGAAACGTCTAGCATGCCAACAATAACTTGATGAATCGTTGTTTTACCTATGACTATCAGGGTAACTGATCCCCACTTATTGTATACCAATCCGCTTCACTGATTCTGACCACTCCCGAGTACATACATCGGAACAGACACCCCGTACAGCTGAACAAGCCTCGGTTTGATCACGTAAGGGTTGAATCACATCCCCCCTCCCAAGGAATGCAACGCTTGTACGACCGATCGGAGGACTCAAACGTAACCCTTAAAGTTACAATTCGCCCTTTTGGAACATACCTACCATACCCATACATACCCTCAATGTATGTTATATGTTCGCTTATTCCACTGCGTACGTTCACACGGTCGGCAAACCCTGCGTACATGTAACTGAAACCAAAATAAGAATACGGCAAACGTACATTAAATGAAAATTACAGGAGGCTTCGTGAAATCCTGACGCTGACAAAGTAATAACTAGAGAAGTGAAGGATACAGCCATCGAGCGCGTGGGTTGGCCGGAAGTATACATGACGCCACTGACGCGCATAACCCTACAAACATGCATACAGACAGACGTTATCATGCGAATCAAGCGGATGACGTACAAACACCTTTACGATCCTAATGTGAACTAGTATTTTAGGGGGACTTACACACCGTATAACAGATAGACCGAAGTTACTTCCATTTCACTATACTATCGTCTATCTCCATGTTACTATCTGTCGCTGGTCCATGTCAGTTACTTCTAATTCATCTGGTGTCGCCACTGTTCTTTCCGTATAACCCCAATTTATTTTACACCACGCAGCTAATACAGCGTGGACCGTCGGGTCAGTCGCGTGAACATTGCTTGGTCGGCCCGGGGCCGCAATCACGTGCATAAACTTGGGTAACTTAGGTTCACCCGGCTGAATTTAACCAGCGTTTTAATTCAAAATGCGTACGCAAGAACAACTGAGGAGAAGGCTCCTAACAATTCAGTTCGAAGTTATGCTGAATTTGTAGGTTCAGATTTAGGCTTATGACGTGGTAGTGGGTTACTAGTGACCTTTGTCGATGAGTACACGCGTACCTTGCTCGCCCACCACAAGTGCCGCATATTTGACTTTCAACCTCCATGGTAAACGGCAATTCACCTTTTGCACAATGAGACAGCGTCCAAGTTCCTTTGGGGGACTGTGTCTGTGCACATCGCAGAACGCCGTAGGCTTAAGTCACGCGAACCACAGCAGGGTTTACTGGGCGTCTAACACGGTTTCTCAGGCATCGTGTCCAGAACTGTTAAAATTAAATCACTACGTGTAGCCGAAATCACAACAACCCCTAAGAGACGCCCTGCTAACATGAAATGTAGTCACAATTACCGAAAAGCAGTTAGCGATTTCGAAGAAAATAGCATCATGGAAACTAATCGTATCCAGCGATAATNTGCACGCTCATCTTGACACAACCGATAATATGCGTGTGGTACCTCAGCCATCTATGGCACCCCAATCGTTTAGTACTAAGAGCGACGATACTGTTTAGCCTGTACAGTCAAATGGGATTTGCAGGCTGCGTACATGCATAACGGCTTACTGTGGCTGCATACGAAAATGGATGGATTAAGAACGAGAAACATGTTTAAGGATAGCTCAGCCCATCTGAAGTCCTCCATTACTCAATGGTGACACGTAAACACACTACCACCGAGATAGTCCTACGTGAATTGCTGAGCAATAAGGAGGAGGCAGTAGACTTCTTCAGCCCTCATCTCCCGCTGCATCTTCTGGTAAGACCCACCCCGTAGCCTTCCGAATTGAGGCATGTGTCCGTCGTACAATGTTATTTTGTTGGAAAAATTTTCAAATAGTTTCGACGTCATTACCTCTCTGTTCCGACCCAAGGTATCTTCTTGTGGTGTGTTCATTACGGTTTCTGATTTTTTTTAAACAGACGACTATATATAAAAAATGGTTGAGCACCAGAGGTAACTTGTTTTTATCGGTGCTATCTTAACTTACAGTCTGCACCTGTCAACCGGTGATATCTAGGGGCCGTCATGAGTTATCAAGAAATGAGGAGAGAGGGGTAGATGAGTGCGTATGTAATATGCAGGGAAAATTTATATATGAATTATAAACCTGTTTTTCTGTGTGTCCTTCATACAACTCCATATGAGGTCCCTCTGATGGTTTCATTGATTAGCTGGAATGTTACATTTTCCAGCAATCAGGATAGTGCGTGCTCGATGATGCACACGAATAAAATGATGTTAACTTCCCAACGGTTCCGTGAGTGTGCAGTGGATCGAATGCTGATGGCTTGTGTGCAAACACAATGAACAAACACAATAAACTGTTTCAAGCAAGCTACTTTCAGTGGTGGTCTGATTGCAAGGACGGGTATCGAATAGCGTAGTCCCTCTGCTGTGGGCACTTCCTTCCATTATCTCCATCGACTGTAAATAGAAACCGCAGATCCAAAACACCTGAACAAGGCCCCAAATCAACTGTAAGAACTGTATGGTGTTTACTCGAGAATAGCTCTTCGGTTTTGTAATACAAGTGTAAACCAACAGTGTATCACGATCGCCAGGAATCTGATTCCAGGAATCACATTCTAAGAAACAGCGTTTCGCAGATGAAAGTGAATAATTCGTCCACTACTGCCTTTGAACCAACCCACAATTATAATAGGTCTTACGCTTTCCATGCATCAAACAATACCCAAAAATGGCTATCTCCATCAAACTGGAGTACTACCAGAAGCCAAATTCCTAACATATATATCCCGTTAGGTACATCATCAGCTGATTGTACAACTAACTCAACTGTCCATCGACCCGGTCCTACTTTAGTGCAACTTTCGATGTTTCATCCACCATTACCTGGCCCCCTTCCTATGTCCCATTCAGTCATCATGTAATAATGACAGTTTTTCAGCACTTTCCGTTGCATAGTCGAGTCTGTGCGACATCCACTCGAACATGAGTGGAAAATGGTGCATTCCCTAGGTCAGGCCTCTCCATATGATTATCCGCAACGCACCGCCCCAACCGTCATACATTTCTTTGGTGGTTTGAAGTTTGGCGCCTGACAGAAAATTTCCATTAGTTTATCAACAACCTAAGATCGTTGGTAAGTAAGATGCACATTTTTGGATCATTTGTCTTCTCATCTAATCTCCATCTCATTCTCATCGCTGAGACGTTGTGCTTCCTTGATAAACAGGACAAGCAAATATGCATCATTGGGTAAAATATGTTTCGTAGGGATCGTCTCGAAGGACGAGGCGGCAGGACGCATTTTTATCTGAACGAGCAATTTTCCGCAGTAACACTTGACGAATCTAGTCTTTATAAAATCAGAGGCTCGTTGTGGTTATCATTCTTTGTTAGTTCTCACGAGTTACTGACCGACCGCCTAATGCTGATAACAGTTATTTGACCCGTCTTGTAGAGGTGAGTAATCATGTACCAGACATGCTTCGCCAACACACGCTAATAGGTGTTGACTTTAACATGCCAAATATCTCCTGGACAATTATTCCCAGCCTATTAGGTCGCATTTCTTTCGTGCATTCAACTGAATGCGTGGAACCAACATCTCCTAGTATCCACTGGATACAGGTATATTTTGGATCATAATCATCATAGGTATCTCGTCTGTAGGGACATCTGTTCTGGAACAATTTCCAGGAACTGGCCACAATATCGTTAAGTGTCTGTTCCATTTCAATATGGCTACCGAACCACGGTTGTATTCTACCGTCCGAAGAAATCCATTGATTGGTATACCTCCCTCTCTCTACTAAGATCATTAAGTTGGAATACGTTCTTGCTTACATCGGTCCCAAAAGTAGTGCCCAAGGTACTTATCAAACATTTCACCTTCGTATCTACGTTCCGGCTCCATGAAGGCGAAACGTGTCGATTCGCATGCACTGCAGAAGAGTCTGACAGACATAAATGCTTAACTCAATGCGCGGAAGAACACTAGATTTCCCCGTGGTAGTGCAAATGAGCAACATTTTAGAATATATGAAATACAGAACGCAGCTGCGTTATATAAACGAAGAAAATATCGCGCTCGGTAGTGAGCCGAGGTACATGAAACTTGTGCAGCTAATGAGGAGGAAAAATTCCACGAGGGACCCTTCTATAAAAGTTGTTACTTTCAAAGATGAAACGGTTGTTGATAACCTATTGAAATATGTGGTCCTCAACTCACAGTTCGCTGCTTCCATTAGCGTAGAAAGTATCGTATTATCGGTTATTATCCCCTCGGAAACAAACAAAGTTCTAGTGAAGTTTTCGATTGATGTTAGGAGTATTCGCTCACAGTTAGCTGCCATTAAACCCTCAACCCAACCTGCATCTGACGATGTCTCACCAGTAGCTATAAAGCGAGCAAGCGAGGATATACCTATCCTTTTACTTAACGTGCTCATGCGATCGCCTGTATCCAGCATCTTCCTCCCCCATTAGAAAAAGTCCACCATTATGCCTCGCTACAAAAGTGGCCCTTTGGAGGACGCTAATAACTAACGTCCCGTCAACCGCACACCAATATGCTCAAGATCGTTTGAATGGATAACAAGAGCGTTCGTTGTAAAAAGCTTCGGAATGAAATCAGGGCCAGTAGCAACATTCGGCGTTTTCAAAAAGACATGGACAGCAATATTACGCCATCAAACGCAACGTCTATCCCCAAAGTTTGTGTATCCTCTGATGAATTTTTGAATGTGACCCGGGGAACGTTCAGCCATCAGCCGCGTATAACGTATATCGCATTCGCCTGTTGTCATGGGAATTCGGGAAACTGCCCCCAACACTCTGAGGAACTTTGGGTGCCTTAGTTCCAGGACTCTTTCTAGTCAGCACCTCGGCTTGACGGAGGGAGCTGTCGATGTCTAGGGAAGGTATTTTTTAGTGTTATCCATGGGTTTCACGTGAGGAACTTGAAATTACTTGGCGTCAAAAGAGCTGAGTGTGGTCTGATTTTCGGTATCCGTCTAACTTAACAACTTAACGATGTTGCCAGTTGCAATATGCTGAGAGCTCGTGGAGCAGTCGAGATCGCAGTCAAATCAACAGGGTTATTGACCGTGTTACTTGAGTCACTATTCACTTGTGATATGTTGGTTCGTAATATTTCCCTTTGGAGTGGTGTCTTGTCACCAAACACTTTTATGGACTTAAAATTTGTGGCACGCATAATTTGGTCTCGTCTGCTGACGAATTCGTTCGCTACAAATTCACTTGTGAACTGCAGTAACAGTGGGCAGCATTTTTGCTGTACTTTCTTGCGAAGTTTTAGACCTTGGCACTCTTGTTCTTCCATCCTACTATCTTCGAGATAGACTCTCCACGGACAACATGAGTATTTCCGCAGGTAAGTTAAGCACCACCACTTTGCTGGCAGAGTTAAACCGTTTTTGTAATTCCGAAACTATTGTGTCAACAAACGCCCTGTCGACTGCGAGATATTTATGACCAGAAATTCTCCCGGGATTGGTGCAATCGGATCCAACTGCGCAAAATGTTGGTAAGCTCTGTGTACTCGACGCTTAGAGTCGTCATTTCAGCCCATGAGTGTTAATCCGAGACGTCTAATGGTTTTTCTAGCGACGCTTAATCTACTGGCAATGTCTGTCGATAGGCTGAATATAGATTAGTCGCATCTGTAGGCGGCGGGTGTCTATAAATTCCGGGCCTTCTGATCAGCTGACTGGAGTCCAGAAGGAAAGACGGTCGAACTAATGAGCTTTTCAGTAATAAGGTGCCGAAGTGCAAAACGATGAGATAAACTAAAAATAAGAAGATAAAAACAAACATCGAGGTTGAATCCGCCACATATGGGTTCCAAGATTGCCGGTTCACGTGAATATGACCAAATGCAACAGTCGCTCAATGGAGGAGTGGTCAAGTGTAACATACAAACTGGCCGTTTCTACTTTGATTGTCGTTTACACTTGTGGACCAACTTTAGGGCGACGTGGAGACACCGAGGGGACAGCGTTCTTCCGAAGTAGGGGTTCCAGCAACAGTCCTGTAAAAGGAAACAACACAAACAAGCATGAGCCAAAGGCCCAGTAAGCCATGCACACGACTTACACAATGTCAAACAACACAGCAGCACACCATGTTGCGCGATTGAAAATTAATCACTGTGAGCTTGCTGGTTTCGGCCGAACGTTACACAAGCGCAAATAAAAGGGGGATACACGCAAACAAAGATCCAGCAGTGGGAATTAGGGAAGATAAACTACGCGAAAACAAGCTTCCACAAATGAAGGATAGCAGGATTTAGTAATACATCGAAAATAATTTTCGTGGAGAAATGATTTGTCGCGCGCGTAACCTGAATGGTCGTGTCAGTCTTTGGAAAGAAAGCTCGCAATCACTACCATTCTGTTCGAAAACCTATTTTAAAACCGAAGTCGCTGGTGTTGAATTTGTTTAATTGAACCACGTTGCATAAATTTGCGGGGCGCCAAGCAAAAATATTTCAGCCATCTTGTTTGCCTTTGTTATGTAGTGATATGAGAGCCGGTGAGGCGTTAAAATGAGGCACGAGCTTGTTTGAGTGCTCACTCAACGTTTGACTCTAGCATTTGATAGAGCAGAGTTATTGAATGCACCTGATTATTTCTGAGATATTCACTTCTAAGTCATGTACTAAAACTTCTGACGTATTTTCGCATGCAATCACTGGATGATCTATATTATTTTCTGAAACAACTGTGAGTTCTCTACCAGATTGTCCAAATGAACTATTGATGTATCTTGCTTATTAGCTGAGATATTCCACTTCTAATACGTACTAAAACTTGTTTTTTTCAGGAAGTGGAATTTGCGACATCATTTCAAGGCTGTTGAATATGTTGGCGAAGAAAAGGATAATCATTCCAACACGTTGGAACACTTGCAACTGTCCGCCATATAATTTTCTTGCTATTAAAGTTGCCTGATCACGATGGTGTTTTTGATAATTGCTGGATTTATGGATTTCGGTACTCAACTGTTGAAGGCAGACAACAGTTTTTATCGTGGTTGGGTATATTAGGCATTCAAATGTAGGTGGCATTTTATTAAATCGTACTTATAAGGTTGCGCGCAAATTTTTTCTGACCGTCCCCGGAGTGGTCCCGAAATGTATCCTTAGAGCACTCAGGGACCACTCAGGGAACGCTCAGGGAACACTCAGGGAACGCTCAGAGATCACTCAGAGAAACAGTCGTGCTACTAGCTATGGCAATCATCATTTTTGAGTTCATGAGTGCATATGATCGGAGTAGATTTCTGCACCGCGAATAGATACCTGCGTGTCTTACCATCAAAAGTCGCGAACTGGCTGAGATGGTATACCTCTCAATGATCGGCAGGCAGCTTGAGTTCATCTGTTTCCGTATACGTTTCGTATGAACGACACGCGACCTCAATCTAGTTGGAAACAATGCAGTAGAGTGAATAGAATTTACTTCTGAAGATTCCAAGTGATAGGGTGGGACATATAACCCCTTCAACCAGGCCGCTGGCATCATCACCGAAGATTGAAAACAGCCACACAGACAACGTCATTCCAACCATTCCAAGGCAAGTATTTTCGTCGTACCAACATCTATCTGAAATCTTCCACACAGGAAGAAACAGTACAAATATAGTATGCAAAGGGAAACTGGAAACGTTGTCGCACATGTTTCATCATCAAATGTGTTAGTGATTCTGTGTTGAAAATGGCAATGCCTCAACAGTGGTGGTCCGGAATTTCCATTTCGAACCATATCTTCGAAAACCACAATGAAATCAGGAAGCAGTCTCAGCTATAGAATGACGTATTCCATCTGGAACATTGCAATGAGCGCATTTACAAGACTTGAAAAAGTGACCTAACGCCAATAACGGGTGATTTTCGCAAAAATGGTGGAAATTTTTCATCACCAAACCAGTACTTTTGGCACTTGATCGATGTATTTCAATATTTGCAGTACCGCTGTTCACTTAAAATTGATGCACTGTAATTACTTTGCCTGAAATTCCAATTTTAAAATTCTCAAAAATATTTACAAAACGAGGATTCGCGCTGAAAATGACCGTTTTGAACGACCTCCAAGCCGAATCCCTCGAATGGATAGTTGCCAAAGAGGGTTCTAGAGGCTTCATGGGGTCTATATAGGACCACCGCTTGAGGAATGTGATCAGTTGGGGTATACTCGCATGAGGTTGAACATACTATTTGTTGAGCGTTTTCAGCCTGTAACTATGAAGCATGACACAGGCTTGCGGCATGTGAATGGCATCTTGAAATTTTTGATTTGAATTTATTCGAATTTTGCAAACATCGCAGTGGCTTGATCTCTACATGCTTCATTAGCACCTGGCCCGTCGAAAAAACGATAGCGATGGAGGATCAAGACAAGAAACATCACCCAGTTCATTATCCGGCACTTTCAAGTCAGCGGTTCTTATAATGTTACCAACCAATGGAACAATATAATGTCCGAGGTCTTTGACTGCGGCTGTAGA
>LOND01000058.1:11843-24658 GCA_014220965.1 Paragonimus kellicotti
GCTTGAAGGTCGTTCCAAAGAAAAAACGGTTATTTTGACGCAAATCCTTGTTTCTCCTGATATTTTTCAGAATGCTAAAATCAAACTTTGGGCAAACTATTCGGAGTTCGTGAATTGTAAATATATCTCCGTCCCGCGACAAATAATCGGCGTTCTACACATCAAGTAGAAGGTGGCCGGGCAGTTTACCTCCTAGTGGTCGATAGGCAGCTTGAATTAATGTTCCCACATACCGTTTTGTATGAACATCATGTGACCTCAGTCTATTCAGAAGCAACGCAGTAGAGTAAACAGGATTACCCTCAGAAGATCTCCAGGCGGTAGGGTGGGACTTAACACTCTCTTTTACGCCGTGCTATATATAACGAAGGTGCAAACAGCCATATCAAACTTTATTTGCAAACATTTCTAAGAACAACGTCCCCTCAAAGAACGACTACTTGAAAGCCTATGAAAAAAGAGAAATAGTATGAATATCGTACACACAAGGAAGCTGAAAACGGGTACGATCTCGGCCTCCTTACCCTTGGTCGTGTTGCGTGCTCCACGTAATCACAATCCGCCTAGGTATTGGCCTCATCCATGCATCGCAAGGCAACCAACAGATTTTGGCAAGCACCTGTATTTCTTACGTCTGAACAAGAATGGGAAACAGGTGAAAGCACACAAGCGAAAGGTTCGTCACATTCACAAAACAGGATTTCGGCTCCCGCAGCGGCTGGAAACAACTACTGACATACTTTAAACAAACCGGATTTAGGTAACACCAACTAGAATACCATCTCAATATATAGGACACACTTTGAACGCACTCACGAACCTGAACACTTTTTCTCGTAGTAGAAGGCAATCATTTTTTCGCTTTTAATACACCTCTCAACTTAATAACTTTGTTACGACTGCCTAATTTGCTGTACTCAGTGTGCAGGTTGCCTGAATCGTCTCGACACGCTTTAGTCTCTTACCGCTGTTTACATACCATCTCACCTCATGGCCACTCTCGAAAGTGATTCGGCTTCTCACAGACATGTAGTTCGCCATCCACAATCAAAAGTTTATCTCTAGTATATATAATAAGGTTACTGACTTGAAAGTCGTGCGAGTGGACCAGGTTTACCATTTAGGTCTGATATCCGTCAGTATGATAATGGACGACACAGGATAATTGCAACTGTGGAGTGCGAAACCAGAATTTATTGTCATATAAATTATGTGAAAATATCACCGTTTGCAACGTGTAGTTCTACTTGTGCGAAACACTCGCTTGTACAACATACACCCAGATAAGCAGCTTGGCGGCAGTTAAACTCATGTAGGTTTCCTAGCACTTGCAGCTGTCTGCTAAATGTAAATTCAGCTGCATGTGTGTTTTTTCGTTGAAATTTGCCCCAGTCATTCCGATACTCTCCAAACTTCAGGTACTTCACATTGAGGATTCTTATAAAGGTTTTTCATTGGTCACCGTCATGCTGATTTAACGTACGGGAGTGATTTATCCGTAATGGGTAATGTTAATGCCATGTGGTGATAAATGAAGAAAGACAAACTGAAACACACTCCTGCTCACATGTCACTTGGGAATATCATTTGTATCATCTTACTGAACCTTCCGATCGCATTCGTTTCATGGGAGTTATGTGTTGTAAGGCAAATCACCACCTGCTCGGGGAAATGACAAGCCACCCTGATCGGTCTTTCGTCAACTTGTTGGCTAATGTTAGAGGTAGCAATAAGCTCAGGTGAAGAACTGTGGATGAAAATTTGTTCACCTCTCACGAACTCACTTCGTCTTCTGGTTCAATCTTTTAAATCCAACATTATCTAGGTAAAAACGCTATTTCTATCGCGGAAGGCTTCAAAAACACTCAGATTACTTCTGCTACACGGAACTCATCCTTTGACGCTGTTCTCACTGACAAACCAACCACTGCAGCAACACAGCAGTACCTCGTGGCACCATAAAGACTAACCATACAGCACATTCGGCAAGTTTTATCCGTCCAGTTCCTTATCCGATTATTTTCACAAACTTTACAAGCCTTGCAGATTAGTCAGGCAGCGTGATTGATCCGACTACCCACGTTTCGAGACCCTGTTCGAAGGTAGTAAAGCCTTACAGCAGAAACCATGGCTTGCGAAGTTCGCAACCACTGAGTTCACTGCAAGCGCGACCCGTAGTTCCCCATGGACATGTATCCAAGGTTCCGAGATTCACCCACTGGGCCTCCAGGCATCATTAAGTAACGTGTCGACCGAACATCCTTAAGTACAGCATCACCTAGACTAAAGGTGGCGGAGCCACTTAATCAGTTCCTCACTCTTTACAACGTGCATCTTGGATACCCCAACGACGAGCAACTTTAGACTCAGCCTGGCTACACACAACCAAAAACCTTACGTCTGCTTTATTAGCTAATAAACCAGCCTCGACAGACCGCACTAAAATGGAAGCGTGGCAAAGAGCAAGCTGGTGCGTCTGAGTCATTCGCAAGCACGAACCAGGGAAGCTCTAGGCCGCTAATCTGAGACCGGGATCACACAGCCGTCCCCCAGCTCAGAACTCGAGGTACAAAACACCCAGTCGTATTTGCCATCCTGAGTTCGTTAGACACAATCACATCATCTAGAACGTTGCGGGAAGCGACAAACACGTTGCCTAACCAGAGGGAAGCTGATGATCAGATGCAGTGGAGATCCGTTTGCGATCTACTCAGTCTAGGCGGGGAAATAAACCTGTGCTATGCAGCCTTCGCGAGTCTCACCTAGGTGGACGCCCACGACCAATCCGTGTCACGCTCGGTCAGATAGTCGACGGCCAGGAAGTTCTCCTAACCTCATCCTTCTTGTCCAGACTCAATGCTTATTGTCTGAGAAGAGAAACCAGAATTTCTGTGGATAATCAGAGATCTGAAGAATGGCACATCGCAACCTCCAGAGTTCCCAGTACGATCGAACGTGTAGTTTAGTTGTGCGCTGCATAGAATAGCTGAAAGGATGCGGAATGCATTGCACGCGCACAAGAACGGCACTGACCAACGGGAGTCTATCTGAGCCGAACTACGCGAATGCGCAGCATGGTCTATTCAACGTCTTCCGCGTCGAGTACATCTGAGCTCTATCTCAGTCCACAGACTATTGCGAATCACAAGAGGGTATGTTGTCCGCTGTGGTTCAGAGAAGGTATACGCTGGAAAACAACTTCATACTTGAGATTCGCCTTCAAGCAGATAAAACTAAGTCTAACAGTTGAACGCCATGCACTGGTATGTCTGTCATAGTGGCAAGTGATGTGGAGATCGTGGCGGTACCGGATATCATCAATAGCCAAACAAATCCAGTGCAGCCACCAGGATGGGTACAGCCGAACTCGAAATGATCGGACCAATTCCGGTAGTACCCATTGAATATCTGACGGCAGATACTATACCAGATAAAGGTACGTAGGTATACGTATCTAGCTGGTGGTGTATGCTTTACTAATGTTCTTCTCTATGAAACGAATCACAGGAATTGCGACAGCTTATCGACTCAAAGAAGCCCAAGATCGTAGGTATAGCGGAGACGTGGCTAACGCCGGACATATCCGATCAATGGACGATTTCTTAGAAACTATTTAAATACTCACTCACTGTTAGCGCCGGAGCAGCACGGCTTCAGAAACGGTCACTCATGCACGACCAACCTACTGATTGCCGCTGACTCGTGGACAAAAGCTGCCGAAGAACGCCTCCCAGTTGATGCTGTTTTCTAGATTTCACGAAGGCGTTCGATAAAGTTGATCACAGTATACTACTGGACAAATTGAACAATATGGGCTTATGCAGTGAGGTTTGTTTTTGGCTCAAACAATACCTATCCTGTCGCACTTACACAGTTAGAGTTAATGGTGAGCTATCCAGGCCGTTCAGTGCCACAACTGGTGTGCCACAAGGCTCCATACTGGGTCCCCTATTATTCTTAGTCTACGTTAACGACCTCCCAGGCGTGAGTAACTCTTCTGTTGTGATGAATGCTGACGATACGAAACTGTGGCGCGTTTTACACAGCGGTAAAGAAGCAAGACTTTCAAAGAGATCTAGATGCCTTGCATCTATGGTCCCTGGAAAATCGATTGCCCTTCAACACGTCCAAGTCGAAGACTGTGCACGTTCGTCATCACAGCACTAGAACATATCGCATCGGTGGTGCTACCCTAGCCACTGTCCACCAGGAGCGCGACCTAGGTACCGTCGTTACATCAGACCTCTCCCCTAGTACTAACATTATGCTGTTGGTAAAGAAAGCCAGCAGCAGGCTAGCTATGCTTAGTAGGATCCTTGGGAATTTCCCAGTCGACAGATTCTCACGTATCTACAGCACACTGGTAAGGCCACTGCTGGAAGTCAACATTCAGGCATGTGCGCCGTACTGGAAGAAAGACGTCACTGCTCTAGAGGCTATCCAGAGACGGGCCACTAAGAGGGTTGAGGGTCTATTTTCCTTGTCGTATGAAGACCGTCTGTCGAAGCTGGAACTATTCCCCCTAGCCTACAGGCGTTCTGAGAGGCGACCTTATATTAACATACGAAATTTTATGCTCCCGAATCACCTCAACGAGAAGTTGATAAAGTGAGTCCCAGGGACCGTAGATACAAGGTCTCCCCGTATGGTCTACGTATTTAGTCGCTGTTTTAGTTGCAGATTGGTGTCTATATTTGGGCTTAGTCCGAGTGTTTCGATCATGGAACGCACTGCAAAGACTGTATATTGTGTTCATGTGCTAGTTTTTATTTCTGTCAGTGGGCGCATTCAAGGGGGCAACTAGATGACTGGATTATACCAAGATGTCCGTTGACAGTCAGACACGTATAACCCACCTGTGCCTTCATTGTTGTCATTTTCCTCCCCTCTCGTCTTTGCTCATTTCTTCCAACCACTTCCGAATAGTCTTCCCATTCCATTGTTATACAACAAAACGGTGCAACCTCCCTAGGTGCTCGACTGCTGCTAGCTGCTCCAACATTCAACACAGCTCACACACTCACCATTTCAGCAGTTCACGTGATCGATGCAGACGGACTACAACCAAACCTGTTGTGGAACCACAAACTCCGTACTACTGACCCTTGCCGGAATCTCTCGAGGTGGGGATACTACACAAGTTTTATACTTCTAGCTTCGCAGGAAACCAGTGAAATGGTTCGGGATTTTACTGTGCCAGCAAGGCACATTGTTTTGTTCTTACTTTTTTCTTTTTAATGTTGATACTTGTTTGCTTATGTGTGTCTGATTTCATATCAGTAGCTTGACTATTTTGGTTTTCTCTTCTCTTCGTACATTTCCCTCGGCCAATCTTCCCTTCCACTGACTTTATTTTCTTCTTGAACGCAAGCCATATTCCGACGTGAGTCTGAATGAGTTATGTAGTGGCAATGCTCGTGGCATTCGGTGAGCTTGCCACGTTTGTTGACGACGTTGCGAACCTCTGTCGGTGGAATTCTCCTAACCAAACTAAAATGAAACATTTGTCTTCCCCAATTGTGGCAACACGGTTGGATCGTTAAAGCCCTCAAGTGCAAGAAACTGGACATCACTGCCCTCGCCCAAATGTGTGAACTGGGAGCGAAATGATATGTGGTTAAGTCTCAGAAATCTTGACTTCAACATCAAGAATTGCAAGACAGTGCACATTTGGCACACACCTAGCTCCACTTATCATCGTGATAGTGCTACCTTCTTATATATATCTGCTAACAGAGTTCGATAGCTACACGTCTTTGCAGTACCTCTCTGCCGTTACCGAACACAGAAATATGATTACCAAGAGAGCAACAAAACCCTGACACTTCTCAAGCGTCTCTTGGGTAAGTTTCACTCCACATGCCCTGCGTTTCGTTCAACCTCATCTTAAAAGTGACATTGCAATCTGGCTTTCTTATCTCCAAAAGGATAAGGCACTACTTGTGTCGAACGAAGGGTCACAGAGGTCGTCCTCGGAATGCGCACAAAGTCCTGCAAATAATAACCTGACGAACTTAGTATGCATTTATGCGAATGTCGAATACTGCGAGGTGGTTTGTTTCTTGCTTTCCTAACCTGAATCCAGTCAATGTCACCGTAAAGAGCTCTGTTTGCACCTCTACGAGGTGTCCTGCTCTCAAACTCGACCTCCGCTGCAGTCGATTAAAATGTCAGCCTAGCTTCTTCTGGTTGTGCGTTTGTGAAGTTTGGTTTTCTTTTTCTGATAGTTTTGCCCTTATAGATGCTCTGTCTGCTTTTAAAGTTCTTTTGAATTAAGTTTTGCTTCCGTAGTTCAGCTGCCGCACCTGTTTTTGATTTCAGATTTGTCATCCGCGGCCCCGTAGTTCACTGTTCTGAGATACAGAACACTCCGTTGACCTTCATACTTCCGTCGCCAACTCATCGAGGCCACTAAATCAGTGACAGTCGGCGTGCTTTTCCAATACTAGATTGTGGATTCCGTGCACGTTGGTTTCTGACTGTCGCTGGCTCCTTGGTTTGAACCCATCCTGTACTCTGCAGTTTTGTTCTTGCCTGTCATGGGTGAAAATTATTCAAAACCGGAATCTGGTGCTCAAAAACCGCCTGGAAATGTTCCTTCCAGCAGCTCACATTCACAGAAACCTCGGGAAACCCATATATCCGGAGTAGACCATCTCTCTAATGCAACCTTAGAGGCGTTGTCTCGTTTCCAAACCACATCTCCGACGCAACCCGTTGCGTTACATGGACCCCGTTCTTCCGTTCATACAGATCATCCTTTTGCTCCGCCTAACATGGTTCGGTCAGTCCGTAGTCAAGAGTCCAACATCAGCACAAACAACATGCAAGGTAAATCCATCCACTATTCTACCACGGGGAATTTTACTGTCGCCGAATTATATCTCGGGTTTAAATTTACATTTTTTTACATAGTCGCTTTTACGAATTGCTGACGTCCCTTTTCCAGCCTTCTGTGCAGTCAGAATGAACAGATCAGATTGGTATAAATTGACCGTCACTCACGATCGATTTCGGCTTTCGCTCTTACTAAGACGAAACTCGAATCCGGCGCTTCTCTTCGAGAATGGCTGGTCGAAACGTTTATGTAAGTGCTAAGGTTACGATCATTCTGAATGATTCAATGAATCTCCACAAGCTCAATTGCGACGCTGACATTTTTGAAAAGATGTATCGAAGCAGGATTTGAAAGAAAAGTATGGACGACTGCTGTAAGCCGATATTTGAATGGGTGATTCATCACTGTGTGAAGGTTGTGTGAAATTTTTGTCAGCGTGTATACCAGTGAAAGGTACAATGACATCTTGTGCTAATCACGGGAGACAGTTATGGCGATCAGCACCGTAGTCACTTGTGCGAAGTCTTACTTAGAACGTCCGGGGCGTAGTGAAGGCGAGAGTAAAGTAGCAGTTGCAAATTCATTATGATGCAGTGATGAGTGTTGATCCTGAGCCAGCAGGAATGGCTCCTGCGTATTCTGGAACAAATCGTTCATGATGCCATCAAGGACATTACGGGAGAACAATGCGTGCATTTTGTCAACCACATTTAACAGTTCCTTGTGTGAGCGATGAATGACGAAGAGCGTCTGGGGCAGATACACTTGTGAGGGTCAATTTATTTGGCCTGGCCTGCAGGGCCCGCTTGACGAGGCGGCCGCGCGCAGCGTGCATCTTATTGCATTGCCCGCATACAGACTGTGATGTAGCAACCCTGGTCGGTAGATTTGGAACCACCCACTGAGACTGAGGTTCGCAATTGCCTTTCGGCTCTCAATCGTAATAGGGCTGCTGGCCCAGATGATCTCATGCCGGCACTTTTCAAAGAAGGTGGAGAGGCGTTAGTAGAGGCATTGACTCAGTTGTTTCAACTTGTCTGGACGACGGAGACCATCCCTCCGTGCTGGGGTCACTCGATAATAGTTCCCATATTTAAGAAAGGATCCCGGGGCTCTTGCGAAAACCATAGAGGGATTAGTTTGACCCCAGTCATTTCAAGGGTTCTGACATTAGTTCGGGAAGTAAACATTAGGGAAGAACAGGCAGGGTTTCGCCCTGGGCGGGGTTGTATAGATCACATTTTTACCCTTCGTCAAATTCTGGAGCAGCGTCATGTGTACCGCCGGCCAACAATCGCCGTATTTCTCGACTATAAAGGTGCGTTTGATTCGGTGGACCGATCTACACTTTTAGAGTCGCTTAGAACGTAGGGGTGTACCGACTAAGTATGTGAACATACTGTCGGCGCTTTATTCCCATACTCAGCTCAGGTTAGGGTTTACGGTGAACTGTCTGACAGTTTCAGCACCAGGAGCGGCGTACGTCAAGGCTGTCCCCTTTCGCCATTTTTGTTCAATTTCGTCATAGACGAAATAATGGAGGACTGTCTGCGGCACTCAAATGATGCCGGCGTGGACCTCCTACCTGGTGAAAGACTGACTGATCTTGATTATGCTGACGATAAGGTATTGCTGTTTGACAACTTTCAAGCGGCACAAACAACACTGGACGCTATTTCGCGTTCTGCTAAGTACTTCGGAATGCGCTTTGCAGCCTCAAAATGCAAAGTGCTTCTGCAAGATTGTTGTGATCACGTAGATTTAATGTTAGATAATGAAGTCATGGAGGTTGTTGACCGGTTTGTATACCTGGGAAGCTGCATCAGCGGTGGCGTCGGAGGTGTAGGAAATGAAATAGAAGCGCGTATTTCCAAGGCTAGGGCGGTGTTCGCTAATCTGAGACACCTATGGCGACAGAGGGTATTTCTCTGAAGCTTAAGGGTCGCGTATATCAGACAACAGTGAGGGCTGTATTACTTTACGGCAGCGAAACCTGGCCGCTCAGGGTAGAGGACGTGAACCGTCTCCAGGTATTTGACCACCGATGTCTGCGTTCAATCGCTCGTATCGGGTGGCACCAGCGAGTAAGCAACGAGGAGGTTAGGAAGCGGGTGTTTGGCACTGATTGTCAAACGAGTTCTTTTGTTCAGTCACTACATTTGCACAGACTTAGATGGTTAGGTCATGTACTAAGGATGCCAGCTAGTCGTTTGCCACACCGAGCACTGTTTGCCGACGCTGGATGGTTACAATAATTGCTACTTAATCCATCGTTTTCACCAACCGGCCTTTTTAACCAATCCTTAGTTTGTGCACACAGCGTCTCATCTCTAATGATGGAAATTGCCCTTAGGTAGTTTACATCCGAGCGTCTTGGCATCTGCTGACAATGCACAAAGTAATCTTATTTGGGGGGCATGTAGTGTTTATTCGCGTGGAATTTGCTGTTTCGTTGTCGAAAGTTTTCAGAAGTGACTCATTGTGTTCCGTCCGCGTGTCGTACACAGCGTACAGCTCATTTGTTTGTTTACAAGGTGTAGGCACCTTGATGTTGAATGTTTGAATATAGACGTAGCTATTTTTAGTAGTTAGGTCCCTTCCTCCTTCCCTTCTTTTTTTCTTGCCGGCGGGGGTTTGATTTTTCTCCATGGTTGTGTGGCAATTATCCATCGGTGATAACCACTGATGTGTTGCGATCTCTGCCTATGATGATGATACTGGTGATGATAACATACGGGGGTAGGACGGCTTTCAGCTTACCTGGCTACTGGAAAGGAGACAACAAACCAAACTCTCTGGAAAGCTGTTGTTCGCAAGGATTTGAATCGGTTGAGGAAGCCAACTTGACCAGTTCGAGACACTCATCTCGGCACATGAATCCCATGGGGACGTTGCGACAACCAATCGCAAGCGCACATCGCCGAATTTTGGGCCCATTCCTGTAGCAGGTCACATAGCAGTCAAATGACATTCCATGACTGTCGATATTTGTTAAGGCCACGATGGTTATGTATTCTAGTATGTATTCTGTTTTCAAACACTTATCAGTGGCCCGTAGGCTTTTCTGGATTTAATGTATCACAATCGTCGTTGAGTTTACAGTGATTTCTGCCAATTGTTTATTTGCGTTTTCTTCCATGCCTACGGCCAACACGCTAAAGATAAACTCCCACTTCGTAGCTCAGGACTATATCCTCTGTCTACTTTCACTTCAGGGTGAACCTCATCTTTCGAAAACACTGGGTGCAGTCATTACTATCCTTCCAGTAGTCTGCTGTAGGTGTACATCACAACTAATGGGAGTTCTAGTCCCGGCAGTGGCAAGGATATGCACTACTGACGAGCTCTAATGAGAGCGAAACTCGAGTCTAGTGCTTCTGCTTTTCGAAAGGAACGTTATTTTTCGTTTTTACACCATCATGCGCATTATAATTAACCATAATATATCGGAACAGTTTGTTATCAGTGAAATGTACGGAACACGCTTAGGACTTCCGGTGTTCTTGTTATGTCCTGATGTGTCCTCATTCTCGAACGTTCTATCTGCAGAGGCACCTATGACCGCAAGAGCTCAAGCATGATATCGTGATATTTTGTACTGTACTCCTCTCTAGGAGGTACACTGATGAAGACGTTCAAAAATAGTTTGTTTTTCTTATGGGGAGGAAACAAGACACCGACAGGAAAGATATTTGAGAGATAAAGTTAGTTATACTCGCTCTATAATGCAGCACTCTTCGCGAGTATTACACAGTTGATACTTCCTTTTAGACATTGCTTCCAGCGTGCATGTGCCCATGTTGATGGTAAATAAGCGCAGTTTCTCTACACAATGCATTAATTTCTATGGAACAGATATATCCCCACTTGCCTCGTACTCTTAATTCGGGCTGGAATCTTGTGGACACTGCGTCAAGAGTACCGGTGATCTGTCAGGTGAGACTTACAAATTGCGCTCCGAAAAAAAAGAGGCCAAGGCTACGCGTACCTGCAGACGACATGTAATTTAGTGTAATGGAAGTCCAGTGATATCCGCAATCCAACACTGTCCCGCGGTTTGAAACATAGCAATGTGCCTGAAGTAGTAGTTGTTCGTGTATATTCGATTAGCAGTCAGGGATGACCCAGTGTCTTGCCAATATGTTCGAAAGTAAATATTGAAGTATGCTCATTAAGTCAAAATGTTGGTGAGTTGTTCAGGTAAAATGATCAGCCAACAAGATCTTCCAGATTGAACTTTTTTGCATTACCAAATATAACGCCCTCTCAACGATAACTCCGAATGACGTAATGCTACGGGCGCTTTGATCACTCACATGTGCCTCTGTGTGTACAGATATGCGCATCTGTTCCGATAAGTTGGGTATAGTGTATTATTGTGTAATTCCTACACTCGCCGTGCAGATACACACAGTTTCAGGGTATGTTTCAGTCTGAAGTGTTCGAGGATAAAGTTTTTGAATTGTGATTCCTCATGAACATGTTGACAACCGTTTCAGACCTGTTCCGATGCCTGGTCGCGTGACTCCTTCATTGGTCACAACAAGTCGCGTGATACCAAATGTAATTATCTTGTTTGTCTATTTTCTTTGTCACTGCTGTTCACGCACTCGTCAGTTTTAGACTGTCTTTCGGACCGAGCACTCCACGGTCAGATGCGACTTGACACTTCTCGTAACCTTTTTTCCTGCACCAAATAGAACTTTCATCCATTTCGGTTTACTAGTCAGTTGCGGCATTGTTTGGGCCCAATGTTTGTGGCACTCGACTCATGCAGATTTAGCAACAGCTTGGCCCAACTTTCCTATTTTGCAACCAAAAACACTTATATCGAACTTAATATTTCATGTTGTACGTTTTTCTACTAGAGGTGAGCTCGGTAAACTGAAATTCACAGAGATGATGCAAAGCAGACTTCTATAGTTATAACGAGACTGGACCTTGACGTGGTGTGACGGCTTGCGCATCTCGATGACCTATTGGGCTAAACTGGACGGTGTGGCCACCACACCGATAGAGTCACTCATACCAGGCAGGCCAATGGGTAGAGGTCTGACAAACCAGTCTCCTGGTCCTCCAGGTTGGGGGTTGGAAGAAGGTTGGCATCTTTTTCCGGAAAAAGTACCAGTTCTGGTACATTGCCACCCAACCGCTGCCTTGCGGTACAGGCTTTTGAGCCAAAGGCTTTGGTTGAGAACCCTAATCGTTCTCCTGTCTAGGTCTGGGCGTCCTGGCAGTATCTCAGCCCACACACAACCATGAATACTTAACCGGTTCAGCACGGTGGACATGTTCTCTGGAGAAGAACTAAGTAAAGCAGTGTCGTCCGCGTACTCAACCTCAGTCAGCTTACTATCTGGTGTAGACCCCATTGCGATGTCCCCGGAATCTCCGAGTACTTATGGCATCGTAAAGATGCTCCGTTGTCGACTACGGCAGGGCTTACGATACGTGTATTGGCTCAGTTTTGCTCTGTGAATCAGAACCTGACCTATTTGTGCGGAGGATGCTTCTGGACCCTGGATATTCGACCGTCCTTGCCTCCGTCATTTAGCCTGTATCAAATGGACTGACTGTGAGTGACGCGACAATTCATCGGCGCGTATTCGGAAAATGTGCAAGTTCGCAACCCATAACAGAAGTGGCTAAAAGGCACAGTCTTCGCTGGCTGGGCTACATGCAACATGTGTTGACGGAGTGTTTGCCGTAGCGCACATTGTTCATCATGACTGATGATGAGTTGAAAAAGCCGGAAGACTACATACTGTGAAAGATGTAACCATCCCGTACAGAAACGTTGATGGGTGACGATCATCTGATTGGGGAGCTCAAGACCATTCACATCGCCAGGTGAAAACACCCTCTGACGTGATAGTATGCCGTAATCGAAAGCAAACCTGTGTCCCCAAATGTGTTAACTCTTCTTCTTCCTAGTAAAACTCAACTGGTTTTACTCTAAATTCTCTTCCCTCTCTTC
>LOND01000058.1:34453-45427 GCA_014220965.1 Paragonimus kellicotti
GCTGTCTATGATGATGATGATGATGATGATGATGCCTTCTCATCGTTTACTGTACCAGGCATTGCATAATGAGACCATGAACAGCTGGGTAAAACCACGTGGTGGTCAAGCAACAACGTGGTCACGAAATATAAAGACCCTAACTGCTCCAATGTACAAAGTGAGTAGGTGTTGCCTGCCTGTTTGGGATTCTCGTGATCACTCAAATCGCCAGTTAGAGACACTATCCGAGATGGCGCTATGTCGCAGTCAATGGTGTACCTGCAATCATACCATTTCTGGTTCTTCCGTCCAGCCTTCTTTTATTAGTTTTTAGTGTATTAATAACGTTTTCTTTTTCTAGGATATTCCACATCGTTGTTGAGATGAGCGACGGCTCGAGCCACAGTATCTTTTGTTCAGTCTCAAGAGCGTTGTGATGAGTTGAATTGCAGAAGCACTTTGACAGTACTATAGCTGCAAAACGCACCCCGAAGCATTTAGCAGTACGCGAAGTAGCATCTTTGATTGCCTGCTTCTGGAAGCTTACCAATCAACAGCACCTTTCCGCCAGCATCGACAAAATCATTCAGCCGTTCACCAAGTAGGAAGTTGACGCATGTTATCTGTAGATGCTTCAGGCAGTTCTCTATTAGTTAATGCATGACACAAATAAAAGTGGTGAAAATTGACAGCCCTGACGTACACCGCTTTTGGTGACGAAACGGCCAGCAATCCACTGCAAGCCCTAACCTGAGCTGAAGTGTCAGAATGAAGTGCTGTCAGAATGTTCACGTAATTGTCCCGTACACCCCTGCGTATAAGACGCTTCAAATATGGCGATCGATTCACAGAGTCAAGGGCACTTTTGTGCTCGAGAAAAATCACCATCGTATGACGTTGCCCGAACTGTTGGCGAAAAGTGAAGATTTGGTTAGTACACCCTTGTCTTGGGCGGAACCCTTCTTGCTCTTTCTGATGTTTGTCTCCCGAGCTGAAGTGAGTCGACGAAGTATAGGGTTTGCATTAACCCTGTCAATCACTGTTGTCAAGCTTATGGTTTTCGCAGGAATCTCTGACTCCTTTCCTGAATGTGGAAAACATTATCGAGTGACCCTAGCAGAGAGGGCTGTTCCGTATTGTCCACACTGGCTGAAGCAACTGCACCGAGGTCCCTACTAACGTCTCTCCATCTTTTTTGAAAAATGCTCGCACGAGATCATCTGTATTAGTAGACCCTATTACGTTTGAGAGCCGAAATGCAGTTGCGGACCTCAGTTTCGATGAGTGGTTCTGAGTCTGTTGACCAAGGTACTCCATTTTAAGTTTGCATCAGTAACACTGTAGAAGCAAAAGACCAGCTAAATTGACTTCCACATTGTTCTGCCCAGCTCTCTAACCTTTTGGACTAATCATAGATGTATACCGTCGCGTCATTTTTTTATCCAGGCGACATAGTTGAGTACGCATAGTGCCATACGTGCCACAACAAGTAAGAGATAAAAGCGGATTATGTGGGATAAAAGAGAGATGCGCAGTTAAAATAACACCAATCGGTGCACACAGAGATTCGTGACACTAGCCTTACGAACATATTTTCTTTGCCATTGTTCTGCTCTAGATATCTTTTATCGTCACGTCGGATAGTGCCTTTAACAAAGGATTGCTCATCGTCCTTTGGAATCCATCCAGGAAATCGGAAAAGCTCTACTGTAACAAGCTTCATTGCTTTCTTGCCTACAACTTGAACCACACCGTGACTGTCAGACTTCTCCTTCCATCCTAACCCACAACTCACAAACAGTGTGTGGGGCTACAGGTAGTGGGTCGGAATTCATAAGATTTTTCAACCTATCCAACGAAGTTTGTGAGACGAGGTTCCCGTACGGAGTAGTAAGCTGAGTCTGTCCGTACTAAGGAAACGCCGGCGACCTTTATCATTGCTGATGTGGTGTTCTCACCGCACATCACTCTTGTTTCAGAGTCTTATACACATTCTGTGACTATTCTTTGCGCGAATGAGTCATTTTTGTCGGTTGCATAACTGTACACTCGACTTTTCATTAAAAAACAGATCACGTTAACACTACAGATAGTGTAAGTTAACTAACGCCATCAGAGCCCTAGCTGTACGATTTCTGGACATTACAGCAGCGCTAATGCATCTTCCAAGACACATGCGCTTCTCGACCAACCCCACCATCCCATCATCAGTAGTGAGAACGAGCTCTTAACCCTACCAGTTTTGCAACGAAGCCTTGCGTCTAACACGTTCAAAGGTCATACAAAAATGGGCTGAATTCAACAGTCTATCTAGTCCTTTCAGAACTACTCGACCGCACGCATATACGAGTGAACTGTCATCTGTATTTCTTAAGTCTGGAAGCCTGCACCGTTTCTACTTCAAGATTTTTTGATATCCCGTTTGTCCGTCTCGATATCGTTTTCACACTGCCGTATAGCATTTTAAAATGTCCACAAGGGTTCATCTGGTATTATTCTATACCTTCAGAGCCGCTTAAACCAAACAGATTGTGCTAGTGTAGTGGATAGAAGATGGAAACGAATACGTCATAATGAGCTCCCAACACTTTACTGGGGCTCACATTAACTGGCCTTCTGACTGAGTGAAGTCAGCAGGCGATATTGGACCGCGGTTGCCTGAATATACTGAGACGGTGGAGATCAGAGTTGTGACCCAGGAGGAACAAGTATCCTCATTTTGACGAACACAGCTATGACCTGGTGTGCACAGTGAATGTTCGTTGACCTGACTCAGTCAGAACGCCTGGTGTTACACGTTTTCACAGGGTTTTGGATTTTAGTTCAAAATGTCTCTTTCCATTTCGTTGATTGGCCTCTCTGAATGAAGCAGTATAAGCGAAACGTACAACACCGCTAGCTATAGGTTTGGGGGTATCACTACTTTTGAAGTTGTGCAAATCTGTTAGTAGAATCGAACGTCGGTTGTTTGAAGTGGAGCTGAAATTTTACGATTTGCTTTTTCTGGAGCATAATCAATGTCGGGGTAAATATTCCGTATACTTCCAGTTAGCCAATCAGAGCGCGCCTGTGACTGGACCTCTCTCTCTTCCTACTTTGTCTGTGCTATATTTCCTTGTTTGTTTTTGATCCCCCATAACCTGATAAGACAACTGATACACGTATTAATAGCCTCTGATCTAATTTTTACTCTTTCCAGAAAAATGTTTCAATGGTCACCTCTCTTTCGCAGGTTGGGAACTCAAGCCATTCGATTGAGTGTGCTTTTGCAGCAGAGACGATCCACTTGTGACATTACGTTAATGTGAACCATTCGGCCTAAACGGTAGGCAAGTATCCGAGAAGCCTCTTGGATCACCTTAAATTTACTCTGAGTTACCTAAAATAGTATCAAGACACGCAAAAGCGACAACTGGAGATCTTAAAGCGGGGAAGATGCGGTTCTGGGGAACACTTCCACATGGTCATATTCACAGCGCACCCTTGGATCTCATATGTTACATAGTTGAGTAGGAAATAAGGGTACTCGACAAACTTGTCGCATTCCACTTGAGGTGTTGAATGTCTACAATAAACTTTCATAAGCCGTAACCAAACCCGAGGTCTGACGACAGCTTGTTTTTTAGGATTTTGACATACTTCTCGAGCACACCTTTCGTCGGTAAATCATCTGAGGGTGTGACTGTCAACTATGATTTCTAAAACGACGCTAATCGACCTATATGAATGTCAGTGTTTGAGCATCTGGCAGGATGGGGAGATTCCGGCAGTGCAGCCACAACAGGGCGAAATCCAGGTTAATCTTCATGAATATTTTGATTACGTGTTTTATTTATTCGATAAAATGCAGTGACCTCAAACAGCTTCGATGCAACAAAAATGAAGCCTAGTCTGCCTTCGTGCTAGTTTATTTCCATCAAATGCCTCTTTCCTCATCTTTTTGCGGTTGCATCCAACATTATAGAGTGAGCCGTCCTTATTGCTTAAGAAATAGTCGTATGATAGCTCAAATTAGTGTTTGGCAATCACAACCGTGTTATAGCACGTTCTACGCAGGTGGTAACGTTTACCTTTGATTAAACGCTTTAAATCTAAAGGTCGAAAAATGCAACACATTTGTTTTGTGCTCTTTCACACGAAACCTGTCATCCTGCAACTTTTGCCCAGTTGATATTGTCTCCGTATCATACCTTTTGGAAAGCATATCCGATATCTTCCTCTCGTTCTGACAAACATTGATCACTGTGGATAGGTAGTTACATGAACATCGCAATCCCATCTATTTGTTGGTCGGATTCTTTTGTACAGAATCTTTGAACTTATAGGTTTGGTTTTCATCTCATTCACTGCAAAGTATTTCGTTGTTAAATCAACAGTGCCATCTTCCTTCTAAGACAGTGGTGAGTATGGTTAACTTGTAAAGTCGTTGCTTTGCTTTCCGATCTTATTGTTTTTATGCACGCTGTTATTAGACTGACCTATTTACACTTCTCAATTTGTGATCGTTCTATTGTCCTAGGCCCGCTTACCAACGAACTGCTTGCGGCTGCTCAACTTGGTGGTACACT
The DNA here is from genome assembly GCA_014220965.1 of Paragonimus kellicotti. Classification (NCBI taxonomy): domain Eukaryota; kingdom Metazoa; phylum Platyhelminthes; class Trematoda; order Plagiorchiida; family Troglotrematidae; genus Paragonimus; species Paragonimus kellicotti. Next base: position 39,004 of record LOND01000058.1, read on the forward strand.
GACCCCCGCCCAATTGAATGCATTGGTCGCTATCTATCACCAGCAACAACAGCAATTTCAGCAACATCTCCAGCGCACAAGTGTAGCTCCTCAGCACCTCCCTACGCTTCTGTTTCCACAAACATTATCATCCACTGCTCCCGGAGCGAAGTCCTCACCGTCACCTACCTCGTCCTCGGGATCAGTTGGTGGGGGTTCATTGGCAGGGGGCACTCATTGCAATCGTCCCGTGAGAGCACATCTAGTGCACACTCCGAATCCATCTTCCAATCCTTCTTTGAACATGCACACTCAAAAGCGACCTGCAAGTGGTCAAACACTCTATCAGCCCGGTCAACCACTCGGTTCACAGGCTAACACGATTGCAAGTGAGATTTACATCTTAATCTGGATTTACTTTCTCATGTTAACTGTTAGAAAACAATCTATCTACAGACTGCCGTGCGCTAGTTTCTTTTACTATCGTATGTTACCGGAAGCCAACCAAAATTGGAGAGGTATAATCATCTTGCCATCGAGTGCTTAAATTTTATGCGAGTTTTGTGACTTTCGCCTCAGTTCCCCTTTTCTCATTGTTTTGAGATTTTAAACATCCGTGTCCGTTATGGGTTCATTTCCCTCGGTGTTAGTGTTGATGCAACTTTCATTTAATCCGTTTTACTCATAATCCACAATTAGAATGTTCCTTTTACATTCGCCAATCGGTATGTTACTTAGTCTTTTCCGTCAAGCAACACTGAAGCAACCGTGCTTCCAATTAGCTGACTTTAACGACTCGCGATTAATACTAATCTTGTATCATCCGGCCTTGAAATAGTTTAGTGACTTTGATCCCGACCGTTGGGCGTCTTATCTCTGTTGTCATCTTCGGCTACAACAATACACTTGTGGTTGACGCTGATTTATTTATATTGAAACTGAAGATTACATAGTGACAGTGACACCCTAAGAGACAGATCACACAGTCACCCGTTCCAACTCTGATTACCTGGATTGTTCCTGCTGCCTAGGTTTTGATCACCTGACTATACAACCTACACGCCATCGGTTATGTTACCTAACCGGAAAACGTCTGGCAAGGCAAACTGTAAAAAATGAATTTCAATTTTGGAATGATAACAAACTGCATAGCTGAAAGTCTCATGTATTCAGTCACCATACAGAACGTTTTTGTATTTATTTTTATTTTTATGATTTTTGTAAAAATTAGCCAATGCAGTTGTAGATCTGACGAAAGCTCGATGTCCGATACATTCAAGTATTTCGTCAAAAACGCAAAACGACCTCTCTTCGTTTGTCTGTTCAGGTCGCCCACCTTCACAGAGTGCTCAGCCCCATCATATTCAGCAATCACACCAGCAGCGCAATTCTGTCTCAGGACAGCCTGGACTCTCACACATACACCACTCTGCTCATCACGTTCCACACCATTGTGGACCTGTCGGACACTTGGATTCTAGTGCCGCCACCGGACTTTTATCTGTTCATGGTGCTGTTCCACCGGTCAGTCATTCACAATCGAATCATCATGGTACCCCTGTTCCAATCCTGGCTTCATCTTCCCCCGGGCCGGTATTTTCTGGCTATCAGGTGTGGTTCCGCCAAATGCGTTTGCCACCTAGTTTACCTATTGTTGTGTCAAGTATATGTCCATATATACTTAATTCTATAAAAGGCATATGTCTACTTCTTGTGTTAAGAGTATATATATATATATATATATATATATATATATATATATATCTGTTAACTGCCATCTCTTCTAGTAGCAACCTCGTAAACGAATACGACCTCCAGTGATCAATCGTTTATTACCCTATGTACATTCGTTATTTGTTTTTCTTGCTCATTGCGACAGTCGATTGGATGCTGGACATGGCAGACGTTCAGTTGCCATGTAATGTACATTTTAACTAACATTTACCTAATGTATATTTTAATTTTTAATGCACATTTAAGTCTATACATCCTGAATGACTGAGTATACTAATTTGTTTTGCTCTCACTGCCAAATGTCAGATTTCTGACTTCATCGTTTTTGTTCGCTGATGCCACTCGATTTATGCTACTAATTGCAGACATCGATGGTCAACTGCTCGCGCTGGAAGATGCGAACTAATGGCTGTTTTCTCCGGTATATACATTCTTAAACTGGCAGACGTGCACCTTCTATTATGTTGAATGTTCTGCTGTCAGTGACGTTGATTCTTATGTGTGCGAATTTTATTGCTCTATTATCGCTGGGCCACTGTTGATATGCCGTTCGCGACTAGCTGTGAGGAGCTACGTGTGATAAGCAATGCGATATTATGTGTAAATGTGACTCAGCTAAGTGTTATCCATTCACGCGATTAGATCAACGACATTTTTTTACTAAGGTTATTCACTCATCTTGATCGATTATTTCTTCGGTCGTCACTACTGTTAGGTTTACGGTGCTTCAGCAGTCCACTGATGAAGTTTGTTCGCAGAGTTACTTGTACTTGGCATTCATGTATGCGTTGTAATTCAGAACTTGGATTAACATTCCCACAGCACATTACTCGTTACAAAACTACGAAGCACCGTCCTGCGCTGATCGATTTTTATGGTCGGTTTTGTGAGATGTGTTCAGTTATCTGATGGATTCGGTGATCGAATGGCATTTTGTCAACGTCCGCCAGCTGTGGTTTCGACGTGACGTTATTCGTTTAATTAAAATACGGTGTATGCTACGCTATAATGCGACCGAGAATCCTTAATCGATTTGCGAATGATGTTTTCAACCCTTCTGTTTTCAATCAATGGTATGTTCGTGATAATGTATTATGTCACGGGAAATATTGCTTAAGTAACCACGCGGTTCGCAAATGTGTTTTCGGATTAGTCGAGCTCCAACTGTTGGTCTCGCTTCATAGTCCGCACTTATTTTGCGAATGCTAACCGATCGCTTCCTGTGCTGGCACGGCCTGGATTAGAACTGAAGGCGACGGCTTTCTAGTTAGATTCCATGGTACCGTTTAACTGATGTTAATTATGCTGCCAGTTGCTACGCAAAATCGAAGCCATTAGTACTCTTGGCATAAGAAATTTTTCAGCCATTTCCTTTTTTTGTCTCAGTCTCTTGTAATTTCTGATTCATTGTACAGTGCTCTCCACTGACGGTTGCCTTTTCTCGTAAGGATTACTGATGTACAGCGGCCACTCGTGTAAGAACGGTCCACCTTCTATAGATAAAAATGAACAATTTTTGGCACCCACATTTGATAAGTGACAAACTGTTAGTTCATTCCTCACAACATGTACCGTTGTAGGACGATTGATTTCCGTGTTCCCTAAGAGTGGCCACTATAAAGGAAAACATTATACTCGGTCTGGAGTATCTCTCTGTAGATATGCCACGGTCTCTTACGAACAAAGTCCATCCAGGTAACAATTTGCTCGGCGTCGGTTTTCCTTTGCGGAAAGTTTCATAACTTTTCCATATTCAATGTTGCCACTTTCTTTTTCGGGACATTCTCGTGTTTTTGATGTTACATGAAATGTACGCTATGTTTGTTTGGAAATCAAACCATGCTACATAGCCGTCAACTGTCTTACAAGTCCACTGAAGGAAATTGGCACATGTGCTACCAGGGGTGGACATCACCAAAAGGCTTGCGCCTGATCGAATTGATTACAACGAGATATATGAGGGTATTATACGAATCGCTTTCGTGCACCTATGTGCGAATCGCGGAGTATACTATAGAATTTGCTCCTGATTACAGTCGCATTCTGATCGATCCGGAATGGGCTTGACGGACTTTATAACTCATTTGCCAACTTTTTTCTTTTTTTATTTAGTGATTAACGGCAGTCATCGGAGAGCCGAGTGCACCAAAAATCGCATAATTGTAAGGCCGTTTTGTGAGGCATTCACGAATCGTTTCCAACAGTAGCTTTGTGATCCTCCCAACGTGTAACGGGGTCACCAACAGTAGTTGAAAAAGAAACGAAGAAAATTTAGACAGGTCATTTCCAAAACCTTGCACTGACTCGTAGCAGATGTTCAGTTATGTGGTAAATCTTACCACAGTAGACCGTGATTCATATCATCCTGCAACGTTAACTGATGTATGTAGCTTGTTTTGATTTTCTTATATAAATCTTATGTTTAATGCGGCCGTAAATGCCTAATTAGGATTTACGATAACAGCGTTTTTGAAAAGTCATCCTCTAACCCATACTAGCTTGCTAAGTTCGATAGAGCAAACAGGTTTGATTCCTGTGAAGAGGTGATTGTTATTGACCAGCGTTAATTGGGAGTTACATATCCGAGTTAGGTGACCTACATGTGTAAATTGAGCCCTATGCATGCGCACTCCATCCTCAGACTTAGTCGAGAGCATGCACTATCCTGTAAACGTTGTGCTCGATCGTTTTATTGACATAACTTTGCACTCACGGTATTGTTTGCTTATAATTGAGCTTTACTCTGAAAGGTGAAGAACTCGGATTGGTCACTGTTGGGAGTTGGGGAGAAGGGGCTATTATAAAGGTAGTGACAAATCGGTGAATAAACTATAGGGACGAAACATTGGCGATCCTGGTAAATTGTCTTCATTATAAAGCCCGTTCTATTTATTTGTTGATATTTTCTGTCCTATCCTTGATAAATCCTTCAACTCATGAGGAAACCAATGAAATGGTTCGTAATTGTGGTTAGTAAAACGTTCGTAAATGTCCAAATACACACGTCTTTTCAATAATGTAGCGCGGAATCGATACACACTGGTTGTGCGGTTTATGTTTAGATGTCTGAATTGAATGCTCGTGTCACGTGTTTGTTTCGATACCTTTATCTGTGGGGTTGTTTCAAACCTCTGTGTTTGTTTGGTCTGAGTTTTAACTGTGGTATTTGCGTTACCCAGGGTCGACGACCTCAGGTGGTCCCACCAAACTCTCATGCAAACAAGAGACCCCGTTTGACAAATGCTGCACAACCGTCTCAACAACAGCAACAGCAACAGTCGCATCAATTGCAGCAGCACAACTTATCTGGACCACCATCAGTCTCCACTGTGACACTTTCAGGTAGCATGGAGGCCTTGATGAGTTCCGTCGTCGCCAACAAAGCTATGGCCAGCTTGACCTCCGGTTCCGGGTTCCTTAATCCTGCAACCTACGGTTCAGTGTCCGAAGCAGCGGTTGTGGCTGCTGCTCTGTCGCCACTGTTCACAAACGTTAGCAATGCATCTTTATCGGGGGTATCTCCAGCCACTCCAATTTCTGCCGTCTCGAATTTGAATGCCTTTCCTGTCCATTTCTCGAGCCATCAGCGCCCACCCAGCACAACCAGTGTCATTTCTTCCGTTGCAGGCGTCCACACCATTCAGCAGCAACAACAGCAGCAACAGAAGCAACAACAAGAGTCACATTTATTACAATCCCCGGTTGCTACGTATGCAAATCCTCTTCTGATGGGGTCTATGTTGAATCCTGTTGGCGGTCATCGAACGGGCTACTCCCATGTCCCAACTTCCACTCCGTCTGCACATAGTACACCCGCTGTAGGAGCACAACAAACTGCCGGTCATTCTGGATCGGCACATTTGCCGTCAAAATCAGCACATGTGACTAATGTGCCTCCAATGGCTTCACGTCTTCCCTCTGGTCACCTCAACCATCCACACCATCATTTAGGAAGTCACATGGCCCCGCATAGTTTTCACAGCCCTCCGCCCACCGTTTCGCAAACCGGTGCAGCGCACCACTTCATGGGACATGCGAACCTTCCTCAAGGGAGCGGTGTTTTACGGCAACAGACCAAAGAACCAGCTTATCATCCACAGGTGGAAGCCATCTCTCCGGCTCCTGAGGAATCGCGCCTTGTAGATGCACAGGACGCGAAAATCATACGTGAACGCGAGGAGTTACGACGTCAGTTGGCTGTGGTTAGCCGTGATTTGAATAAAGAGATGGACCACCAAAACTTGTTGGAAAAGCGCGAAGCTATGTTAACTACCCGTTTGGCCTTCACCGGGTCTATTACTCAAAAACTGGACTCGAAGTCAGGTTCAGCAGTTTCGGACACCTCTATATCACCCAGACAGGAGCTTCCTCCCACGGTTGACTTATCTGGTGATGTTAAACGCACTTATGAAAACCCAGTACAGGTAAGTGTTTGCCGCCCTGTTTTTCTGTTTCCCGATCGGTCTCTTGCTCAATTCATAGCAGTATCTTTCCAGTGACTCACATCTCCTCTCCAGCGTCAGTACAAGGACATCTTTTGTTCAGCGGTTTCCGGACGATTTTTTGAAGATCCGAATGGTGGATCACCCGATTTCCAAAATACCCAACCGATTGCACCACGGCGAACAATTGGTTGATCGCCTATGTTGCATTATGGTTAATCACTGTTGAAACATCGAAATGTAGGTGGTCCACTAATCTTCGACGTATA
>LOND01000058.1:45527-58032 GCA_014220965.1 Paragonimus kellicotti
ATTACTGAAAAACTGGGCTCGAAGTCAGGTTCAGCAGTTTCGGACACCTCTATATCTCCCAGGCAGGAGCTTCCTCCCACTGTTGACTTATCTGGTGATGTTAGACGCACATATGAAAACCCAGTACAGGTAAGTGTTTGCCGCCCTGTTTTTCTGTTTCCCGATCGGTCTCTTGCTCAATTCATAGCAGTATCCTTCCAGTGACTCAATATTTTGCGACCTGCTAATGACATTGTGAGGGCTAAGTCTAATTTCTTATAAGCGTCTGTACTTATTTTCTCAGTGCACTACCGTTCCATAAGGATTCACCACGTGCGTTTAAAATCGATTAACGGTCATCATCATCACAACGTCCATGAGACCTGAACAAAAGATACTGTGGCTCGAGCCGTCGCTCACCTCAACAACGATGTGGAATATCCTAGAAAAAGAAAACGTTATTAATACACTAAAAACTAATAAAAGAAGGCTGGACGGAAGAACCAGAAATGGTATGATTGCAGGTACACCATTGACTGCGACATAGCCGCCATCTCGGATAGCGTCTCTAACCAGCGGTTTGAGTGATCACGAGGACCCCATCCAGGCAGGCGACACCTACCCACTTTACTCAGTGGAGCAGTCAGGGTCTTCATATTTCGTGACCACGTTGTTGCTTGACCACCACGTGGTTTCACCCAACTGTTCATGGTCTCAGTAAACGTTGAGATGTCATACGGAGTACGTGACCCAACCGTCGCAGGCTGTGCATCGTGATCAGTTGACCAATTGTTCGTATATCCCGATCGTTTCCGGAATACGCACTGGCGAACAGCCATATCGCACCAGCGATCCATCTCCTCTCCAGCGTCAGTATATTCGAAATAATTTGATTAATTTTGCGAATCATCACTCAGCAAATTTTCAGTTTCTCATCTGTCTGTAAACTGTAGTTAGAGTGCATTCTGCTCAACGTACAATCACATCACGTCACCTGCGGAATAGAATATTCGGAGCAGAGTATGTGGTGAATGTCAATGCTTTTATTCAATGTTCATGCTGGTAAACTGATAAGTCTTCAAAATTTATGCATTATCAAGTCGAGGTCGTGCAGAAGTTATGCCGACGTACTCCCAATAACTTAGCAGTTGCTTACTTCCTTTACTGACATCCAACTCACCTTTTACTTCCGTGAGCCATCCCATTGTGATAAGGTCAACGCTAGTTGACTTACTATCGTTTATCTTTGCGTCTTGTTTGTTTTCTGGTAGTAGTCGCGGTAGTTCTGTTTATTCTAGTTGGACCACAAGCTCTGCTTACATGTTATCTGCTAGGGTTAAACGTTACATGTGACTGTCAGTTTGTTTCAACCGGTAAACTATACATATTTGTTCGTTGATCTGATGGATTTGTTAGTTTTGTCCGTTACTTCAGAGTAGCTATACTCTGTTCCTTACGCATCCGGAAATTCTATCGATTTCTGCAATCTCATCTTTCATTGTGCCTTTCGCAGACGTTCATTTCAGAAAACCGGCAGAGAACACGTCAACACCATCTAATTTTCCGACGTTTCTGTGGTCCACATGTAAAAGCCTCTCCGTTCGCGCTACCGCTGTACCGTCAGCCGGCCGACCTACCTCATCTGTGTGCCATTCAGGCCGAATTTCGTCGAAATTTCCGTCCCAAACTGGTGCGCTACTTATGGCGTCGGCGGAAGGCGGAACAGGCCCGCATCAAGTATTTAGCTCAGCAATACGCACACCATTCTATGGTAAGTGTGGTTTATCTTCGCCTCTATTAAATGATTGTCAGCAGACTGAAATTCCAGTGAAACTTCTGGGTGCTCGACCACTGATCCCTGAAGCGCAGTTGGATAATAAGATAGCGTCCAATCTATCCCTCAACCAAGTCGCATGATTGCAAACAATGTGAACGTATAATCCGAAATCTTCGTTAGATCTCTGATGCGTTGGTGTTATGCTTAGCAACCACACTGCCTCAAATTTGGTCACCACACACAATCTCTGTCGCCGATTTTAATCCAGCCGGATCCAGGACTTTCCACTTTTGAATGGTTCTTCGGATTTGTTTGCACGTTTGAAAATAGACTGAATAATGAATGGCGTAATATAGTCATATGAGTGGAGGAGCTAATAGAAACTGTTAAATTTGAATGGTTTTGGTTGTGTTTAGTGTTACTAGTATGTTTGTTATGACGTCGTTGACGAACCTTCCGTCACAAGTCATCCGGACCAATTATTTCCGGGTGCAGTTCATCCCAGGACCTACATACCTCTGAACACACTGTTCCATCCACACTCCGTCCACAACAGTACCTGCAGAGAAGTGTGAACTCTAATGATGGCTCTGTGAACCACACATGTGACCAACGATATTTCGCCTTCCGTCATAGGAATTAACATCCAAATGGATTTTTTTTTGTAAATTCGCCTATAGGTGTACATCATCCACATCTGAGGAGATCTTCCAGTATATCGTTGACGAGACCAACCTGAATAGAAACATACGCTAGAACGGTATCTTCTCAAAAATATCCCACCTGTGCGCTTATTGTTCAATAATATCAATTGATTTTGTAACCGCTGTTACACTCCATCATAACTTTTGGTTATAGGGGAATTATTTCTCCCTGGATGACTTAGGTTAGTTCATATATTGGGTAGTCATCATTGCTGACGTACCCCCAAGTTGGGATTGTTGATTTGGCCGACGTGTCTGAACATTATTAAAGGACGACAAGGTTTTGTGAGCTATTTTGCAACGCCAACTACATATTATTGTACGCGAAGTATGGTGTGTAAACGGGCAAATCTTTTTTTTGACGTGACTGTTATGCTCCATATGACATGTCCATATCTCCACATTCATATGCATTTATCCCGAGCTATAGCAAAGTTTATACGCGTGTTCGTGAGACGTGTTCCACTTTTGTACTATCTTATCATTTGGACAAATGACGCTGGCCGGCTGGAACATATAGGTCTTCACTTGCGCGTCCCTTTCCTTCGGGGTTACACTTGGATGTCCGGGTGGTTCAGCGCAATTCAATTGTAGTTATAGTTATGCGCAGGTTACTGTGACAAGCATATCCGGAAACGCATGCACTGAAACGTGTGTGTATGTGTCAATTGCGACTTGAAAACAAGCTTTTACAGCCAGTCATAATTTTTCACCTTGCTGGTATGTTTACTTTTCGTGCAATGTTGTTGTATGTGTTAAGCCACATTGTGTTACAAGATGTGGAAATAATGGTACCTAGTGGGTTTAATTGGTCTTCTGCGTCGGCTAAATTTTTATTTGTTCTCGGTGCGACAATGGCCCGAATTTTAAGTTCCCCTCCCACCTTGCGTATTAAAATAACTGGTTACAAAAATGATGGGAAATTACTTCACTTCATTTCTTCTTTTATAATTGATTTCAATATCATTGTTTTACTTTACCGGTTTAATGATCGGGATTCGACTTACATAACTGAACTACCACTCACATTTGATTGCAGGCTTCTCATTCGAGTAGAACTTTTAGTTGGCCTATTTCGGACAGGAGCACTGGATTCGGGCTACGTTATTATTACTGATTGGTGTTAACGGAATAGTTAATCTCGCTTGTTTTAACACGGTGGAACAACCCTAAACGTTAATCACAAGCGAGTACGGTTGAGCATTTGGATGTGATAATTCGGTTGTACGTAATATGGTTTAGGTCAACGTAAGTCGGAGTTCTACTGTCGTTCATTACGTGGATACGTACGGTTGATGAGCTCCAGTATGACGGAACCCCAAGTCTAGCGTTTCTTTTCGAGATGAACTGGCCAAAACATATGTGTATACGAAAGCTACGGTTGTGTGGCTAGTATTCGATTTATAATTTAATTTGATTGGCATGTTCTAACCTATCTCATGTAGGTTTACACAAAAATTGACAGCTTGTCTGCAAAGCAGAACATCCTTTCTTTTGATTTGAATCAATTTTCTGCTAGATATCTCATACAGTTTTTTTATTGTCTTTTTCAATCATTGTTCATTTGGTTTTTTGTTGCTAGATTTTTACGAAAAAAATGGAAAAACTGCTAAATAGCACTAAACAGCGTCATCGTGACCTCAGACATCGGGACATTTTCGAGAAGGCGCTCCCTGAAGTGAAAAAGAACCGAGAGGATCGTGAAATGATTCAGAATGAAGCTATCAAAACGGAGAATGCTGACGATGGTACGTTCGGATGTATCGTAATAGAAGACATATTTTCAGTTGTTTTTGCTGACCTTGAGGTGAAGCTGACGATATCAGTTACCAAATTGGATTATATATGTTCAACTGTCGGTTCTGTTGTCTGCCTGTGCACTCTTTTGAGTGTGTCGTCTTACAACCTGTGCATGCAGTCCTTCCAGGAAAACTATCCCGTAAAGCTTCCGTAAGAATTCTGGACCTTGTAGTGATCTAATCACTCACCTCATTTGGTCCCTCTGGAGAGACTGCGGAGTTTATCTCTCATAGTATGGTATCCATTTTAGACGAGACTTCTGATATGGTCATTTTGCAAGCAGCTTCGGTTGTTCCGTGCCGGTGATACCATGATGTCTTTTGTTTTACCTGAATGTATGTCACTTCGAACACCGTTTCATTCGAAACCGCTGACCAGTGACCTATTTTGGGTATTGCTTGATATCTGTTCTGTTAAGTTACCTCCAACCTATAAGCATATGTTGCCGTTAATCTCATTCTACTTAGTACGATCCATGTTTCCACCCCGACAACTCATCACTAACCTTCACACGTTGTTCATACGAAGTCAGCTATGCACAACCTCGGCTGCACCCAGTTGTTTCATCATTATGACCCTTGGATTGAACACAAGTACTACTCACGTACTGCACTGAGCATGGGAGTTGAAACTGCGACACGGAACACAATCACTATATTGACAGTGCCTCTCAAAGTTGCGAAATAAACCCAGCAAACCGAACTTTGGGAAGGTTTTTCCATTCATGTCAAAAAAACAAACGCTAAATACAATAATTTCCGGTAACTTAGTCACTTGGTTGACTCACCATATGACGTAGTTCGCCATTTTCTCAAGATCCCGAATAATGCTGTTGGTTACGAAACTACTGTTGTTTTCTCGAGTACTGTTCCGAACGATCTGTGGCTAGATTAACATAGTCAGTCCATTTGATACCGTCTAACTGGCAGAGACACCGGTCGTTGTGTACCGAGAGCTTAAATACGTCTTGCGTGCGAGTAAGTTGGGCACCTGTGCCGTAGAGTTCATACACACGCTCGCGTTGTGAAGCGCTCTCTTAGTTGTCTACCGGGAACCTCATTCACATAAATATCAAGCTACAATCAAGACCCCACCTGAACACCGGATCCGGATAGGCTTACAGGGTGGGCAGTTGATCGAGGTAGTTCCAGTATCTGAACGAAACGTTTCTTGGCACGCAAGGATGGGTTGTACAGGCGAATTCAAACATAGTCTGCCGTGGACAGATCTTTAGTTCTCACTATCCTCGATTGGTTGACTTCTAACTCGGTAGATTGGACGAAATGCCTCCGTCACATTGACAGAGTGATTGGAATCCACCAGGTGCGATAGTATGGCACTGTTGACAGACTTCGTTGTTTCCACTGTTGAGTCAGACGAGGTAGTGTTTAGGGACCGAACGGTGTATCGCCGTCGAAGTTCAAGCCGAGGTGCAGGGCTTTCATTCTACTAGATATGACTAGTCTCTGTCATTTTGCCGTTACATGGCTGTTTCTATGATCCCTTCCGGATAGCCGTTTTGTGTAACTGTACGTATGAATACGAACTCTTAATCCTTATATTCCTTGACTGTTGTTTTGCCCAAGTTGGAGGAAGTGCCGTTCACCCAGTTGGATTACAGCACAATGGTTTACCCTAATGTACACGTATGTTACGGTCAATGACATGTTTACATCCACTACAGTTTTACTCATAAAATTTATCTGTGAATTAATGGTGCATTTTTTCTATAGTTCTCTTTGTGTGTCATATGTGTTGAACATCATGTCAAACGGCAGCTTTAACGGAAATACCCTTGAGTGCTACTCAGATCTGAAAATGTTTGTGTGCATGCGGCCTTTATCGTCATACACGATAGACGTTTTTTTCCATTCCTCACCACTCCATCTACGTATTTTGAATACAGTCACATCGATCGGGCGTCTGTATCGCTTTTGCCGTTTTTGGCACTTTGTGCATCCTTTTTAAGGTAGTTGGCCACGGGATGTACCGTTTTATCCATGGATATGATCTGTGTCGATGAAAAAGAGCAACCTCGTATTAACTTATCTTTATTGAAGGTCGTTCTCTGCACTAAAATAATTCTGCACATAGGGTCAGTGCTCGTGGGCCAAGCAGAAAAGACAGATTAAGAGTGTAGGTTCTAAGATGCCCAGATTGCTCTAATCGTTCAGTCAAGCTGGCATAATCAACTGTGCGGCGCCTGTTCAACAGACTAAGTGTATCTGTGCTTTTTGATACGATTTTTATTTTGTACATTAACGTTGATTACTAAATGCATTCAGCTCTAGCGAACCGTTGAGACATTGCTTGTAGAAAAGTGTGGAAGCTGCATACTCTGTCTGCTAAATGATGACAAAAACTGTGAATTCATGGATAACACGTTTAGACAAGTATGACAGTTCTAAGCGTTTCAGTCGCATCGGTAAATTTAAGTCAGTCACTATCAAAAAATGACAGGTGTGTTCTGATGACAGCAAAATCAAATATCTGCTTCCGGTAAGTGATTTTTTGTCATCCCTGCGTACGTTGCGTTGGCATTAAGTTAGAACGGGGATTCGACCTAGGCGTTCCATACGTGTACCGCTCCTGACCTTTGTGATTGTCACGCTTCTTGACACGTGCTGTTTACGGACGTAGTCTCTTTTTTCGACCACTTACCATCCTTCTTACCACCTTTCACTCCTTCGTGTACTTGATATGGCTACGGTTTATCCAAGTTGACGGTGTTAGTTCATCACCGTCGCCAGACAAAATTAAAACTGTACCGAAACTCAGAAGTACGTTGACCTTGCTGAACATGGCATGAATAGTCATTACAGAGTGTGAATGCGTTAGGCAAATCATTTATGCCTGTGGGCTAACCATGCCCGTCTGACCGAACTTTGGGAGCTTTCTGGTTGTTCAGTCTTTTGTACTCTTCATCCGTATTCTCGATTTTGTCATATGACGTGGTGTACCGGCCACTTCTTTTGGCCTCTGTGATTTTGCAGTTGATTACACTTATACGTATACAGCAAGAAAGAGTGGATGCGCTGTTTTTAGTTCGGATAAATTCTGGGTTGTTCGAATAAATCCGTCGGTTGTGTGACCGAAAATCCGGATTGCTTAAGCAGATGTGCTCAGCTGGTGTTATGACCCTACACTTCTTCGCTGAAGCGAGCCGGTTGTCTATCTGCGCCCAGTTCTTCTAACTTGTCTTTCGAAGTTTACGTTGACGGAGGTCCATCTTGCGTTTCCATTATTGTTAGAATCTAGAACTGTGAATTCGTCATTTTCACTTGTTTGATTACTAGTCCTAACTTACGCTAAACAGTTGAACAAACACCGTTTGCTTATAACCACTGGTACGCTTCGATCAAGCTGCCACCTGGTGGTTTCAACGCATCCAACTATATGAGATGTTTACTCTAGCCTTACCGATTACGTAATCGCTGCATCATTGGACAATACGGACATCATTTCGAGCAGAAAGTTGACACAGTATAGGAACTGTACTCATTTGTATTCTTGGGAATAGTAATTTCGTGCGCTGGAGAACAGTTCGAACAAGTGCCTATCGCTGAACTGCAGGATAGACATGGTATTTTTCAGTGTCAGATCATCAACCAATACTGATTTAGGAAGAAATACGTCTGTTGTTTTCAGATCAGTCACTTCCTACGTGAACTCTGAACGCACTTATTTTTACTTAATCATGTATTTCTAACTCCAATTGGAGCCTGTGCTATTTGTTCTAGTTCTTATGCCTTTCATAGTTGATAACCATCCGCTTGTTTTGCACCGTCCACTGCCTTGTCAACTTTCACGACTGGATTGTGAATGCTTATGTGCTTCATACGTTGAAGGATGGAGTAGACCTTCGAAACAGCTCTCTCCAGTAATTGTATTTTCCTTTTCTTGTGATTGGTGTTTGGAGTCCGGTGCGAATTGTCGACCATCCGGGCAGTTCTTTTAATAACGGTCATTGCCAATAATCATCAACGTTAACTGTTACTGGCGAATCGAAAAACGGTATCTCGTTGTCTTTAGTTCCAGTTTGGGTTGCTTGCTGACAAGCACAAAATGTTAGTGGAACCCGCCATCTCTCTATCTTTATTGACCTTATTCTCATTTCTCTCTGCTCTCATCCCGTTGTAGTGGACTCTACAGGTCACTCAATCAACGGAACAGTCGTGGATGGTACTCAAACACCTGTATACGACCCTGTGGAAGAAATGAACAAAATGAAGGTATGTCTCGTTTTCTTTTTTCTGTTGGATGCTTGTTCACATTCAGACATTTATTTCCACCGTTAATTTATGGTACTAAATGAAGGTGGACAAACATTGAACGCAGTGCGTTGGTTAGTAAAAAAAAAGCTTGGTGGTCTCATCCGTTGCCTGTTTACAGAATTTGTTGATCATCTATCGGTTCGCCAATTATTTGAAACATTGTGTCCAGATCTCTTTTTATCTTCAAAGATAGTGAGAGAAAGTTGATATTACCATTGGCAGAGCTTTTTCAAGCGATTTGGATCACTTATGAAGTACCTCACCATTGGTACAGATTAGTGGCAATTCCATGAAAGGAATCCCGATCTGTGTGTGACAACCTGTTTGCGGTCTATTGCGTGTAAGTTGCTCATGTGTCTTATTTTACATCGGTCAACTAGACCGTGGGCTGATCTGATGCACAAAGAGCAGACAGAATTCCGATCCTTTCGAACGTGCATTAATCCAATCTTTTTTCTATCATGAAATGGTTCTTGGAGCATCGTCACTTTTATAAGCAGCGGACGATTGTGGTCTTTTAGACCTAATGACTGCCTTCGATTCGATTGCTCGTAACGTTCCTTAGACCCGTCTCCATTTCGAAGAAGTTTCAGAGCATTAATTGAATCCTTTAATATCTTCCTTCGTCTACTATGTAAGCTGAGTGAAAGTGAATGATTGTTTTGCGCGTTCATCACTTCTGGCGATGTTCGTCAGGGATGTCAGATCTTTTTTCCTGTTTAATTCTATCATGAAGCACATTCTGAAAGATGCGTTTGTAAAATCCGATGAGTTTGTTGTGTCTTTTTCTGGCACTAAGATGACCGATGTGGAGTATATAAATGACATTGTCTTGCTTAACTTCCTCCGTGATGAAGAAGGCGAATGGTCAGTCTGATTTGTGTGGAATGCACTTCTTGTTTTCACAGTGCTAGGTACTGTTTCAAGACTCGGGCATTCTTACAATCACGTTCTTTATCGTAGTCAGTCCGTTTAAGGTTGTGGACCGTTTCACATACTTGACTAACATAGTCTCTTTAGCATGCAATATCAATGATGATACATTGGTGAGAATAACAGTCACGTGTTGACTCACTAACCTACGTCATCTGTAGTGTCGAATAGACAGTCGGTTGTGGCTAAAACAGAGTGTGTGAGATACTTACGTTCTGTTTTGTTTTACGGTTTGCAAATGTTGCCTGTTCATGACGAAAATAAAAATAGACCTGCGGTGTCTGACTATCGTTGTCTTCGCTAATTAGTCCACATCAAGTGGACTGGTCTCGTGAGCTACGAGGCCACTTGCGAGAGCGTAGTTCGGGACGCGAGGCTACGCGATCAGTTGGTCACCTAATGAGGTTGCGCAGTCTGCAATGATTGGGTCACGCGCTCCGCACCGGGCGCTGTGTACTGAAACCTCTAAGCTGAACAACGGTCCTCTAATAAAGTGTTAAACGTATAGATCAATCTAGATCGTGTACGGTACCCACAACTGAAACGATAACAAATAGTCAACTGTTTTTGAGCGTGTGAAGCACGTTGCCTACGGTTGATCAATAGTTTTTACATTTTCGATTGTCATGCATTCATCACAGCAGTAAACGATGGTGCATCACCAGTTCTGCGACCCGCAGCTGATTACTACCTTGCGGCGGGTGGACTCGACATTTCGTTTTGTTCACTCCCTGTTGTTTTACTGTATCTCTCACTGACTTCAGCGTGTGTTCCTTGGCCACGTTCCGGACAGATTTTTCCACGACTGTTGTAAAGCTGATAGACACTATGACTAGCGGAGAACATGAAAATTCATTTTTTGATCAAGGGCGAAGGCGACCAAGTGTTTTGGGGAATGTGTCTGTGTTCACTATGTTACAAACACGTTTAACCATCGTTTTCTTATCCTGGTAAATGTCTACAATGCAATTCTCGACAACCTGTTCTATGCGCTCGAGAAAATAAGTTATCTTTACATGTTATGCGTTTATTCTTAGATATCTTTCCCTATGCAGGTTCATCTTTACGTTGACCAACTCATTAAAGAACGGGCTTTTTGATTTCATACTTATCACATCCTTGTTACATTTAGTAAGAGTTTTCGAGATGTTTTTCACCCGCTGACTAACTTGTTCAAAGATTCATCAGTTAATTTAGAATGTCTGATTTTGTGAATTTATTGTGAGACGCTGTAGCGGATGTGCCACGCACAAATTTTTTTTTCCACATGCCATCGAGGTGGTTTCGCCCCCTTCCAAGAAAGTTTGTTAAGCGACATGCTTACCGTTCCCTTTTTGACACCGTGAATCTCACGAGAGGTCATTTGCTTCTCGTCACTTTCTTCTAAAAGGACGCAGATTAGCCATTTGAGGAACTCTGCATGCCTTGTTCGAATATCTAAGTACAGTCGATCGACCGTTCATCTGTGGGTTTATTTTCATTAGCCCCTTTATACCCACTTTGTTGTGAACGCTTAGTTTCGTATTATTTGGGTGGTCGCTTTCTCTCAATAGTAAATTTACTTTAGTGGGGTCAACCTCGGTTACTTTGAATGTGGCCACTCTCGTAAAAATGGATAGTCACCAGCTCTAAATGGCATGACGTATTGTAACGTCGGGTGATCCGTATGATAGGCACTTGGAAGGGTACATTATTGTCAACGGTAACAATGTCACTTTGATGAGATGTTCGTAACCTCAACCTTCTTCAGCTGATAGTTTTGAGGTCTCTGTTAGTAATCACCGTTGAAAGTTCCATTGTCGGCTTCTGTATCATGCGGCATTTCCTAGTCATTAAAAACGGTTGTCTTTCTAGACTTCTTTGAAACCCCCAACCACGTTGACTACGTGGTGGTACGAAACTGCGCAAGTATAATATGTAGCATCCCGTGCTATTATCAACTAACTAACTATTGTCAATGTTGGTGGTGGAGTTTACGAGATCACGGTTTGACTAGCAGCGTGTCACAGCGTTCTTCAACATGATTTTTGCTTCCCTTTCTATTCTCGCCCGAAATCCCATAAGCGGTCACAAATTAGGTACTACTACCAGTGAACAAAATCTTCGAATGATAGTTTCAAACGGACTCTATCCAAACCGTTCATTAAGGTCTAAGAGACCGATTTCGGTTACCTGCTTGGCTGTTTAGATCTCTTCGTTCATATTGCTTTTGATTATGTTCAGCTCGATAGTACACCTTCCTGTTGACCCAGATATTCATGTTTGCTGTCTTTATTTCGTGACGGACATTGTTCTCATTGAGAAGATTTACGGGAATGCCACTAAATGCATTACGACCCCTCCTCCACCAGTTTGGTTTTGTCGACCGGGACAGCTTTCATCGTCCTATGCAGATAAACTACAGTGTTTGTTATAAAGTTATCATCAGTAAAAGAATTCGAGCGCAAACATAACCTTCGCATTCGGGCTATCAAGCTGAGCGTTCAAACAGCTTAGCCATCTGAAGCATTGCAACCAGCGTGAAGGTACGCTCGACCTCTTCGTGTTGTTAGTTAGGTGCTTGATAGCTGCTGAACTCAACTTTTTGTATTTTTTACTAACAATGTTTTGGCTATATCCAGCCCATTTTCTTTTAAGTTTCTCATTCTTGATGAGTAGTTCAGAGTCTGGTTAATTTAAAGTTGAGCAGTCGACCTCCTACGACAAGGTGCGCTATACTCGAATTGTTACTGATGGCGTAGGAGTGCTTAGGTAGTGAGGCACGATCCTATGGGCATACAGCAGAACTATTTTTATAGTTCCGTATCAGGAAGAAGGGGGTTAGAAAAGGTACCCTCAAACAAAGAGCACTCCGATCGCCCAACGGTTGACCGTGACCGCCGGCGTATTATCCAATACGGTCGAAAAACATCTATCACCCAAAAGCCCGATGTAGCTTTGAGTACATCCACTGCGCGCAGCAGTGCTCAGAATCAGACATCAATGTCTTATTCACTGCGCCCTCGGGCTAGGCAAGCCAAGTGGGTCAGACTCTTGAG
>LOND01000058.1:79944-93278 GCA_014220965.1 Paragonimus kellicotti
TCACAATATTTTGTTTACTGCCTCCACGTGGTGCAATTCGGGTTATTCCTTTACGGATTGATAACTACTAACTCCTTCGGCAGATTCAACCCATCACTGCAAGGACCTCTGATTATAGCATATTAATAATGATCTATCACTTATGGGGCAAATACGAACACATTCACTTGGTCTCTTTAACTAACTGAGGCACCTTTTTGATCAGTAGCGACGAAAGCAGCTTTTACGAATTAATCAACTGGTTTGACGCGATTGCCCATATGTCGATTTTTTCTGCGTCCCTGGTTTAGATTTTTGATCCACTTGTCAGTACCTATTTCAGAGCACCTTCAGTTACACTCGTAATTTGGCTATATCCCTTGTGAATTGGTAACACGAACAGCGACCTACTATTCACTGGACACGTAGAATCACATTCATAGGGTGAATTGAACGACCCTTTCGCAACTCGTTCCGGTCATTTCATCTAAGGACAATTCGTTCTATGGATAATTCTGTTACAACTTCTCAGATGGCTAGGCAAGCTTGTTTGTTCGTTGTACTTGGAAATGTTTGAGTTGGCGCGACACAAATGTGTGCTCCTAAGTCATCTCGGTTCAACTTTTATTCTCATTCACAATCGTTCAGTATGTCTAGGTCACACGTCAGAGGAGCGAATTGCTAGTCAAAAGTGGGTTTCATCATGCCTTGTCTCATGTTTTTCTCCAGTGCAGTGGCTCATTCCATTCTCTCAGGTGTATCTCGAGAACAATTATGAATATTTTTCTCCGGAACTGTACGCATGAGCATGTGTTCATCTCGTGAATAGACAAACAGCAGGTAACCACATTGTGGATGGTGCTGAATGTCTCATGACCGGCGCACAATGAAAGTAATTGATAATGATGACCCTGGTAAAGTCTACGAAACCGTAAGAGGAGATTGTATTATTTATCATAAATAACCCGTATACATATGCAAACTGAGACAGCTTATTCGCCTATTAATTATTTGTGACTTGATTCAGGCTCAATTAACGTACAGGATCATTTGCATCCTGCATCAAATTATAAGGCCACTGTTGATCTTGGATCCAGGGTGTACATTTTATGAGCCTAGCTATCCGAACTCGGTACACATTAGAATATGCTAAGTTCGATAGGGAAACTTTCATTATTAATACGTGAATGAACACAGTCGCATAAATAACCGTGATAAACGATAAACCTAAGTCGACGTTTATTCTTCCGTAAGAAACCAATAGGACTTGGTTTCTCTTTTCCACTTTAGGACCTCACTGCAGCGTTTTGAATTGTTTTTAACAATTTCTTCATTGTTTACTGGATTTGGTCTATCCAGTTATCGCTTTAGGGTATTGTTCAGCTTCAACATGAAGTCGTAGATCCTTGAATTTTTGTATGCGCGTTAAACTGGTATGCTCAAGAGATTGTTGATCAGGGTTAGATTAATACTCAGACCTTAACCAGCCTAACACGTGTATTATTTGAATGAAGATTCATACTCTTGTGATGTGGATAGTGTGCACTGAAGCGTTATGTTACGAGAATATTTGGTTAACGTTCTGATTCGACGCGATGGGTAACTACGGAATAACTCATGACGTATTGACATATGAATGTGTATTTTGTTCACAGTCTAAACTTACCATTTCATTCGTGTTGGCTGTTGAAAGTTGGTGCGGGATTGTCGCTCATCGTCTTCGAGGATCATGTCAGTGCTTCCCTTCATTCATCGTGGACATCCAGGTTGACTTTCTGCTCTTTACCAAGAGTCAGTCACTCGATCCCATGTCCATGAAACACCTGTTTTTGTTTGCTTTAAAGGACGCTGAATGTGCCAATTCAAGAGGGTTGGCGTTTTTACTTCTATCCGTTCAGTCAGAGGGTGTATTGATCTTTTTTTCCTGGTTTTCTTGAAGGTGGGCAGCGCCTCAGTCTGAACTTTAGCTCCAAAATTTTACTTGTTACAGTCAAGCACATCTGAAGGTTCCTTTGCTTGTCTCATATTTAATCAGTTTCGTTGTTGCCGAAGTATCGATATGAATTTTTTAGTTACCCAGTTGATGACATTTTTTGGTCCCGATGCCTTTATCCAAAACACCGTAACCTTGTCAGTCACTGCACCATTGATCCCATTATAAGCACAGCTGAATCACCACATGTAAACACTCAGGCATATTTGCTTGTGAGTATTGCTCAGGTTGATTGATCTTTCACGTGAGCTGCGGCCAGTTTTTAGTGATGCTCTGCTGATATTGACCAAAAATCCCGCACTGTTTACCAGTAAACATTGAACGATTTCTGCCATTCCGACTTGAAGAGAAATGCTAGTCGTTGGGCCGTCGACTGGAGTTAACCGGATGCCTACTGTTTCTATCAAGACGTTTGTACACTGCAGCAGTATCAAGCACAATGATGCCTTAGGTTATGCATATCGCTATCACAGGTGGCGTGTTCTAATGTGAACTCGAGTAGAGGATACGGTTACTTATCAAAGTCGGGGGTCAGAGTTTCAACTCGCATGTGGCAAGAGTATGCGTTAGCGGCGAGGTGTTACAACAGTGAAGCTCGAGTGTAGTGCTTTTTTTCTAGAGGACCTGGCTGATGAGTCTGTTGAAACAAGAGAATTGCGATCTGTTGTAAGTGAAGTTTCATAAATATTGATCACGCTTCTACAGCCTGCCAGATAACATACGTACTTTTCGAACTGGTAACTTTTTAGACGCATTGCATACTAGTTTGTCAATAGTCCTCTCCCAGCCTGCTCATTTTGTTCTGGATTATCAGTTCACATTTGACTCATGATAACCCTTACGTATAATTTATCTTCTACTGAATGATCGTAAGTTACAGGTGTCTACTTTCCGCTAGTTGCCATAACTGGGTGCAATATCTTAAAATAACACTCGAATACATGCTTGGTCAATACACCTTGCCTGGTGTATGTGGGTGTAAGCAGTGAAACCAGAAGAGACATGGTACAGACTACATTTTGCAACGTATATGGCTTTGGTCATTGCAACGAATTGCCCCGTTACTGAATGCCTCTACTGAAATGTGTTATGTTTTTGGGATACTGAGGAACTGCGGAAACTACTGTTTCGCAGTATCACGTGCGCTAATTACCCCTCGCATGTTTCAAATGTCCTCTGTTTGATAAACCATCTTGTATATCGAATTGATCTACATGACAATTGGTGTATAGAACTTGTCTTTGTACGTGTCGTGTCACGTTGTACTATTTAAGAAAAAGGAAAATGTCTTGTACGGAAAGAAGTTGTGTGTGGTTGGATTTCCCTCGGTGTTTCTTTTGTTTGGGTAGCAGATCGCTCCAGGAATATCAGAGGCTGTTTTATCTTTGGACCTAAGAATGTTGGATTTGTGAGAATAGTTGACGGGTACGTTATGGAGTTCCGGGATTTTCACCCCAGTTTATAAGTGATCAATGTGACCACATTGTGTCGTTGACATCTAGTAGAGTAAGCAAGACAATATGATTGCAGTAATAGCATTTTCAACCACGTTTTCGATCGATGAATTTTACGGATGCTTTCTGGGAGGATGAAAACATCTTTGGAGTGGGTTTTGTTTTTCCGTGCAACATTCCTTCTGAACATCCAATTGATAAACTGCTTCGTTATTGTTACGATATCCGTAGTTAGTGTTTAATGCCTCCTTTTTAAAGGTGCAATTATGGCATTTGATTATTTCCTGATCAACTGTATGCACCGTTTAAGAGATCGAATAGGCGAAACGTGAATCTGGCATTTCCTTTGAAATTACGCTTATCGGTAGGTCTACTGCAACGTGTAACGTTATCATCACCAATCGCCCGACTTTCACTTCAAGCCATGTGATAGCCGGAGGAGATCCTCAGTTCGTTAGTTGTTTCTAGTATTCACACTGTATGACGTACTAAGCCTTAAATCTAATTTCAAATGCGAATTGTTTATGATTTTTTGACGCGCAACTCTTATGCATTCGGTGGCCATTGCACTGATGTTCGCTGGCACGATACTCAAACTCTCCTTCTCATCGCAAAAGTAGAACGTGAGCCAGGATTCAAAATCCGGTCATGATAAGTGTATCTATTGGTGATAAGCTCTAACCCGCTGGCGTAGCCGAATTTTAGTGTGTGCGCAAATGGAGCTGATTGAAAGGTGAATGCTGAGTGTGGAAACTACAATTAACTATGTACGCTGTTCAATTTATCGTTACTTAGTCCTTTCCTACTGAGCAAAATCCCAGGTTTATCGACTATCATATATTCACCGTCTTATTTAGTCAATTGTTTGTAACTTTGGCAGTTAAGCATCAATGTGAACCACTGATGTATTGCTAGCTATGATGATTATGAACTTTGGCTTACAGGTTGAATAGTGACCGAAATGAAATTGTGACTTCATCTTCTTGTGTTCATTCTGTTAATCAAGGCTAGCAGCAAGAGCATTTGATTAGCTTGAGGTCCGTCTGCTATGAACTGTCTATTTTAATGTAGCTGTTTTTTGTGTGACTTACTGTTGTTTCTTTCTGTTTGTTTTATCAGGTTTTGTCGAAAATGGTCCCGGACCAAATCTGTCTGCAGAACGTGCTGCATGGTTTGCACTCCAAGCTCAAGCTGCAGTTGCCGCAGCCGCTGCAGCAGCTGCGGCAGCAGCAGCCTCTGCGCCTCCTTTATCGGGCCATCCACCTGCCAGTCGGTCATCTCTGATTACGGATGTTGGCGATACCGTGTTGTCAGTCAGTCCTACGCGCTATACCTACTCGCCCCTGTCTCCCAGTTCTCCTCGGGTGAGTTCCTTCTGAATCCTGTTTGATTTAATTTGGCGCACAATGTCACTTAGTTGTTTTTTTAATACATTGTGATAAGTTATCAGCTAATTCTAGTTAGGTCCGTCCACTAATACGACTTGTGCACGTCGAGAAATAAATTTTCAGCTTTTTACGTACATTTTTAGTTAATGAAAGACAATCAGCTAATTGAGTTGGAGTCATATACTAGTGACACTTACCATCGTGAACCTCGTGGAAATGTTCGTTAACAGATACAATCAATATCAGTTGTAAAAAACTATTGATTAATTTTTTTTTGTAATCCAAAGATTGGAGAGTTGGTTTTACGTAAAAGTTCAGCTAAATTGGAAGTATCAAAAGATCTCATGCGTTCCAAAAAATATTCCAACCGGGTTCCAGTATATGATGTAGAGGTACATTTAGACAGACGAGATTAAGGAATATGATTTGTGTGATATATTTTTTTGACCGCTGAATTCTCGCGCATTGTAAAATGACGGAAAATATTAAAATCATTGAATTGCTTATGCGGAATTCCACTACAGCATGATAGATGTTTTCTAGATCCGGCAAAATGTACAGTTCCTCGATAACTACTCTGAAGAGCAACTGGTGGACAATACACCCATTGGGGTTGCTCACAAGCATTAGTAAATCGACCAACTAATTATGTATGAGGCAGATTTCAAACACCAACCGTGAAATGATGGTTTTCTGACGTTGATGAAAACAGTACTAACATGTGATTTTGTTAAGCGAAGTATTTCTCAGATATTTAACAAATAGTAGTCGGGGTATAAGTTCATTGTATACATATAAGGATGGACATTCATAGTGGCCCTTCTTCATAAACGAGTACCAAATGTCGGCACAATTCGATGTGTTAATCTAGAGACTACGTGACTATGACCAGCTTGATAGTCCAGCTAAACTGTCCAGCGCAATAGGCAGAAAAAATATCGGTTGTTTTACGCGTGTATTCTTCCAGTTGTGTCTGTTTGTTTTCGTTTTCAAGTCAGTTCTTCATTGTACTGATAGCACACATAAAGGGTAATGAAAGTTCGAGAAACAAACCGGCAAATAGGTGAATAAAAACGAATTTGGTGCATTGAAACTTGGACCACGGCCATCATTGACTACGATTGTTGATCATGCTTGACAATGTCACTAACCAGGGTTATTCATTAAATCTTTCATATTCTGACTGTACAACAATCATCAGACTATTGGTTTCGAAATCATCGAACACAAGTAAACAGGATCCAACGTGGGAACGATGGACTTCTTACGTTTATCTGAGCCAACACATGAATCGGATCTTGTCAAGCTTAAAGGTTGAAGACCAGCGGTGCAATGCCAGCTACCATTGGAACACACACACACATGAAGTACGTGTTGACAACAAAGACACATGTGTTCTTCTTAAAGACGCATACAACCTTCAGAAGCTAGAGAAGGATTCGGCCATCGCACCACATGCACTGTCAGAGAATCACAACGTAAGTTTTGATCAAGCTCGAGTGATTCACAAGGGTCTGCCTTCCCATGCGGAGCGCTGCTGCGCTGAAGCGCTCACCATTTACACACAACACACTTGTGTTAGTCGTAATGATAGCAAACCTCTGTCTGCAGTGTGACGTAGATAAATATTATCAGACAGACGAATCTTATCTACGTCAATCTCACTCCCACCTACTCGGCAAGAGATTCGACCAACCAATTCAGATGCAACGCAGATTGACCTAACCACGGCAAATCCCACGTGACCTCTGTTCCTTTGTTAGTGTGATTTCGATTACAACACTCCTGAGGAAGGCCACCCGAGGTGGTTGAAACGTAGAGTATTACAACTTGCTCATAACGTTGTGTTATTCTCAATCCATTTATCAATAACATGTTAAACACGACGCCCAAACTGTTTGACTTCATTCGTACTAAATTTGGTGCGGATATCTTACGACACAACATCCTTCGGACTCCCACTGGGAAAGCAGACAGGTTTAACTGGAGCCAAACTTGACGTCACTTTCTCCATACTCTTACACCAACCCATGGACTGCTCGCCGTCTTGTCTTCTCCAGGCATATCCAAGGAGCGTTAGGAAGACGCGATATGATAAACACTGATTAAGAGTACATAAGACGTATTCGAATCAGTTCAACTGACACAGTAAGTCTGTTTCACTTTGCAATGCGCATCTTTGTACTTATGCGATACCGTTGTTGCCACACACGCGGGCAGTACTTTGCTGTCAGCAGTAGTCAGCAACAACGGTTCCATGACCTGCGTTCTCCAGACGTCACTGACAGACAGCAACCAAATTTTCGCACCCAAGGCAATTACCGGTCCGCATAGTCGATTTGCACATTCCCTGTGTTTAACGAGCGATGAATAACGCGCCGATTCCAAGGGCACCTCAGGTTAGCAGGTCCCAGTGTTTGGGTGCAAATCACAACGAAATCGATTATTTCGTACCATGGACATGCGAGATGATTTTCGGAGGATAAATACACTTAACATTTCCGTACTTCTCACCGTGTCACAAAGAGGAACTTGTCACTGGTGAAAAATTACATGGTTCTGGTTTCTGGCAAGTGCATTTGCGTATACGGTGCATCGCTGCCTATTTTGAAGGTGGAATATCTGTTGTTGCGCATTGTGTTTGAGAGTGGAGTACCACCTCTCGAATAAAAAGACCGGCGAAGTAGGATTTTCTGTTGCTTCGTGGCGGTACGCCTACCGGACATCTATCATTTCGCTGCTTGTTTGCGTTTTTTGTGCGTTTCTCTGTAAAAAAAAACACAATAAAATACAGTTTTATTGAGAAGTATGAATGTGTCACTTTGCCAAGCTGAGCGCTGCTGCTGAGGTCTAAAATAGGAAGAAAAGCTGATCACTGTCCCTCCTAATCAATTTGAATGATATGACCACAAACTGATGTCAGTGTCCAGTGCTTTGTTTTCTCTTAGTAGCTATCTGTTAGCTCTATTATTCACTTTTTTACAATGGAAACATCAAACATGTCAAATGAACGTGAAAACCGTTTCTTTTTACATTGTCTCCCTTTCCACCGCCTTAATCTACTCACTCCTTTTTTCATCAATTCTTGTTGTTTTGCGGTATTTTTGGCATTCTGTTCGCTGTCATGTATATGATGATGATGATTACGATAGCACTAGTAAATTGTTTTGTTTACCGATATTTAAACAGGTAAGTGTGAAATCGTTTTTTGCACACATTCTGATCTGACTGAGACATTGAGGTATCCATGATCATTTTACGGATTCAAACTGGAGTACGTTCGTCAACCCGATTGCACAATTGCCATTCTGTTCTGCCCACTTAATTGCCCCGGCATTCACACGAGGATTCACAAATGGTGTGAGATTTGGTATTGAACGGTAGCCGTGTTTTCAGCAGTGGTGGTGAACAGCATGACCAGTTGGGCTGCATAGAAAGTGCGTCTTATAGCTATCATGAGAAGAGCTTCCAACAGAGTAGTAAAGTTATCACCTTTGTAAAGTAAACGAAGGTAGACGTTGGGGCTGGAGAAAGCTTTTCGGGTACATTATGCAGGTTTGTGGAGGTGGTTGTAATTAACAAATGGAAATCAACCTTCTGCATACAGAGTACCAGATTACCCCGATAACTGATGCACATTGATATATATATATATATATATATATATTATATATATATAGTTATTGATTTTATCGTTTGGCTTCACAAAGTCCATCGAACTTTGCTATGTAAACCCACATACTGCAGTTTTACCTGATGAAATGCAGCGAAGTGCACTGGAAAGATACATTGTACAAAAAACATTCCTTACTTAGCCATTCCAATTTGTTTTTGGAAAAGTTTTTTGCTTACCTGTATCTTCAGATAAAGTACTTTCACCTCGGATGCTCAACTGACTTATGTGTTTCACTTGTTCATTGACCACCGTGAAGATTATCATTTGTATGTCACTGTTCGAATGGTCCACTATTCAATGTACAATGGATTTTGGATTAATTTTAACAAAACAAAACGTTGAATAGTATTGCATTGTTCAATGTGATATCCGAGACCGCTGTTATCGCGTATGTAAGTAATCAATGTATGTTTTTTGTTCTAATCAAGCACCTGAGTATTACCGTTTACCCTCTGGTTACCATCTGTTCCAGCCGTGAAATATTCATTTCTGTTGTATCGTTGATGAATACGACCTCAAGCTATCCCGACTGATTGCAAAAGACTCAGCAACGAGGCACGACAAAAGTGTCTTGTATATTTGTCAAAGGGCATTATATATGAAATCAACACAGTAATTGGCTTCAGCAGCTTGGCTTCGGCCTTGACCGACGGCTGTGTTGATCACCCCATGACAGGTTCCAGGGTTGTTGTCGCGGTCGGTTCATGCTTATGTCCCGTCGATGTACTTGTTTGACCTTTAGGTGAGCGCCGTGTTGCGCGTCACAACTGAGATCATTTTGTATCGAGCCCTTCCTGACAATTTATTAACCCAGTTCGACGTCTGTGACCCCAACTTATAATTGCACGTTCGCGTGTTCGAGTCCTAGTCGCCATGACGGTTTAGACAGTCTGGCATGATCTTATCTACATGTGGCCTTGGGCATATCACATAACAGTGTGTGATAAGTCGAAAAACTAATCTCGGATTATTCTGCGTGACTTTTGCTTTACATCTTTTAGACGGACGCTACCAATGTGGATAAACCGTCTTCACGACAGTCGAACAAGTCCTCAAATTGGCGCTCTCATTCATCATCAAATCTGACTGACTTGACCGCCAACCCACCTGCTGCCACTGATTCCTCGGCCGCACAAATAGCTTCGTTTATCTCCAACGCACACAAGCGTTACTGTGAAGAGATCGAAGTCTATACAAGTCGCGAGCGGTCCGATTCAGTGCGCACACGAACCAGTAGCGAGGCCTCGCAGTTCGTCGACGCCCTCCATCAAGCACGACAACATCACCTTCTGAGACAACGACAGCAACAAGAACGATTGGATGTTCACAGCCAGAGCAACGAGCTCACCGGCAACCACGTCGAATTCCATTCAGTACCATTGCGTCCTCGATCATCATATGTGCGAATGGACTGTCCGTTGTCCTAGACTATGTTGTTAGTCAGATGTGAAGTTCTTTCACTTCTTTCTCCAGACTTAGGTAGTACCATCAGACATCATTGCAGCATTGTTGCGTCGTCCCTCTGAGCAGCGCTGCTCCTCACTTTTCTCAACTAATAAAGATTGAACCACACTTGAAATTTTTCTGGATTGTCCAAGCTCAGCTAGTCTCTCTGCGCAGTTATTGTTCGATCCAAGAATCATATTGATCTTTGAAAGGATTGAGACTCCGAACTTGAGTTTCCTGTTTGTTAGACCTCGTCGGTAGTGTGTCTTGTTGTCACTGCCAGAGTTTGAACTCCAGTCCACGCTCAGTCGTTCTGTCATTGTTTAATTTATCAGACGTTAGTCGTTATGCGTGACCGAATTCTGATACCCATACACTCAAGCATCTCCGTTTGTGATCAGTGATCGGGTTGCTTGACCGCGTCGAGGGGATACATATTAACTGTCCTGATAACTCCAAATGCTGACATCACGACTAGGACTTTTCAGTCAGGTTGAGGTCAAACTTTTTGAGCGATGTCTTTTTGCTGGTAAGTAGTAAAATACTCGGCCACCATAAGTAAAACGCCACTCGCAGCTGGTTGTGGTTCTTGTATTGAAGTAGACTTTTCAGCCTTCCCATTTCAAAATAGGCCACTAGACTTGTGTCTCCATCTATCCGAATAGGAAAGCTGCTCTTAACTGGAAGTATTGCTTCATTTCAATAAATACCCACGTATCAGAAAGTATTAAAACTATTTCGAGCTGATTATTGTTCATTTCAGTCTTTTCTTTTTCATTTCTTGTTGACACACATGGTTCCCATGGTCCGCAGGTTTCATGCTTTCCATTTTTTTACGATTTTCTACGGGTCTACAACATCTTTGACAAAATTGAAATCATGGAAACGTGATCTTTTCAGGCTCGAACTGTGTCATGAGCTTATCATATAACGTTCATGTTCGCTTATCTCGTTGCCTCACTTCGTTTAGTTAGAGTGCCACATCGATGAAAGTGTGCATCACAACGGAATTCAGTGAATGACTCAGCATTATAACCACGTGAGCTACTGTTCATGTGATAATCTTGGCCACTTTCGTAGACAGATGTGTATAGGCAACCGTAACCAACAATACGACCATTGTTTCCAACCATCAGAAACAGAGGAAGGCCACCCGAGGTGGTTGAAACGTAGAGTACTACAGCTTGTTCATAACCTTGTGTTATTCTCAATCCATTTCTCATCAAAAATGACCCTTACCGATAGTTCCATGAAGAGGGGCATATTTTTTATTTAAATGCTTAAGACGAAAAGAATCCTTTGAGGTTCCTAATTGTTAACTGTGCCAAGGGTGTAAAGCAGAGATGAGTGAGATATTTCATGCATACCGCGAATGACGTCTGATTGTCTCGTATCATTCCTCAATCGCATCCGTTTGCTAAAACTATACTGAAGTCATTTTGAATTGCAAGTCATGGTCTGTTCTACATCGATTTCCCAACATCTCGAGTACATTTGGAGGTTTCGTATACTTCAAAGCTGACTAGCTTGAGTGCCTTTGTTAACAGCTCAGAACATTGTCTGGGCTTGAGCAATGTAAAGTTGAGACTGGGATTTTGTGCACTGATCCAAATTCGTACAGATCGGCAAGTTCACCGACCTACTAGGAGGCTGGATTGTTGAATATGTGTGCAGTGTTGTATGTATAATAATTGATAATTGATAATCTTCCGAGTCGCCCTGTTGCGCAGTATAACGGACCTCCGCTGACGTAATTGCCGTTGTTTGATTTGAACGGAATTTCAAGCCTATCTTTCTCATTTGCGCATTTGTTGTTACTCTCCTGCAACATACAGTAACGATACCGTTTGTTTATACTGTTTGCTTACTGGTATTCGTGGTTGAGTATATTGTAATAATAACGCTGAGGTCTGGTAGATGGTAATGGATGGTAGATGGCAATGGCAGTCGCATGAAACGACAGAGTAGAGAAGGAACAACACAAACAGATTTAACTCGTTTGAAAACAACCCAAGCAAAGATCTGTGATGCGGTCAACCAGCTGATATTTGAGTCCGAAAAATAGACACTGTTTTGCAGTTTGGTGTGGCCGAAGGATTTCTACAAGTCGAAGTCATTGGTAGAGGTACTGTAATATTTGCTCCTTCTAGCCGTCAGCAGCCACCCCGGACGGTGTGTCGTTCGGTAGACACTCCACTGGAATACAAAACACATGACCCAATCCTGCATTTTCCCTACCTCGGTCATCTGATAGGAACAGACACATTACTCGATTACACGCCACGGGCTGCCGTATTTCTCATAAAATCACTCCATTCGCTACAGGCTATTTGGTCATAACAATAGTGGTCAAATCCGAGGGTTTTTATGCATCTTTTGCATGAACCGGTCAGGTTTTTTATCTCTAGAACAAAACTGAGTGTACACGCGCATTGTAAACGTTGCATTTAATCGACAGTTGGACGTGTTTATTACTTCACAAGTGACATGCTTTCGCTGTCCTCGAGGACGCCTCGTCAGAGATGATGAGATGGCACTACCGACGTAAATGAAGAGACCGACAGTCTCGAGAGTCCTGTGTGCAATGACTGACAATGACCAGTATTGTTCACATGGAAGGCGCAATATTATACACGTACCATACGAATCAGCTTTATCGGTTCAGCACGATCTGCATGTTCTGTGCAAAATATTTTAATCAGGCAATGTCGTTCGCATACTCAGCATTAGTCAGCTTACTGTCTGGCAGAAATTCCACTCCGGTATCATCGAAACCTCCGAGCGCTCTCCACCGAATAGAGTCGCTCACATGATTGAAGGATATTCGGCTGGGATTTGAAATTCCGCCACGCTTTCGTAGGCAACCGTGTTGAACCACTGCGCCATTGACTTGACATTAGGCACGGCTGAATCGTCATATGTGAACGCTCCACCACATTTCGCTGGTGAGTAATGTTAATGGTGCCCGTTCGCCCGGATGATCTTACGATATATGATTTTGCCTCAACGTAAAATCACAAAAGTCATCAAACTTGTTGAACTGTATTTTGGTTTCTGTTTAGTAGTTGGAGATATACACGGCTGACGGGTTCCAATAAGGTCGAAGTTAGTATACAGTGCCCTTGTTTTGAGAGTGGCTAGGTAAAATGTTTATTGGACTGCGAAACATGCGATTGATTTTGAGTGACGCTCAATTTATACGGAAACTTTGTTTCTGAACAGACAGTCTGTGAATATACGCTAAAACGCTGTATGTATGATTAAAATCGTGTTAACTTAAACTTGCCCGTTAATCTTCGCTGGAGTGTCGTTATCCTAGCTGACGGCTGTATGATCAATTTGTATACTTGGCTAAATTGCACAGAGCGTCGTCGTCTTTCGTTTTGAAGTGCTTAACT